>JBBPCX010077914.1:0-11758 GCA_037974365.1 Hydrocynus forskahlii
TATACGATATATATATATAATATATATATATATATATATATATATGTATATATGTTTGCATGTATGAACACTGTGGCTACAGATACAGGTACGCATTGGAAGGTCCTTAGTTGTTTGGTAGCAGCAAAACTACAGTTTATCTTGCAAACTGTGCAAAGAACGCTCAGTATAAAAAAGTGAAATAACAGTGACAGCATGCTCGAGACAACACAGAAAATAACATTCAGTGATGAAGAGCGGTTTTCTTTATCTCCAGTGCATTCTCCAGGGGTTTCATTTAATTAAGACAGGAAAACAGAGATTATGAAAAATAACACTGACTGTGCACGGAAATTGTGGCCACATTACAGCACACTCAGTGTAATGCCTCCACACACACGTACATCTGATATCAAAAGTTTAATCGGGGTTATTTTTTAGCACATGTTTGAAGCTTGTGCCTCTGTCTACCCACAGTGTCTACTGCCCGTGTTATAGAAACATTTTCTTTTTCTCTTTTGAGACCTTAACACAAATGAACATGTGATTTTAACAGGCAGGTGGAAATCGGTGCAAAACCAGCTGCTATAAAATCTACCCACTTTTGGCAAATCCTCACACATTTTCACGATTATCCCTCAAATACACATGCATGAGGGAAAGAAGCACGGTTTGCATTTCACCAAGAGCACAGCATCTAAACTATGTTTTAAGGCACATGAGCTGTGTTTGTACAAAACACATGTTCAGAATGACTTTGATTTGCATCCAAAACAAAAATCGTGGTACATCGGACCCTTAGTGTTAAAATTGGAGCTTTGTATTCTCTTATTTCTCAGTTACGTTTTGACTGGAAACAAATGGGAACTCTTAAAAACTGGTTAAAAATGTCCAGTCAGCATTATCCCACTGTGACAGCTAATTGGATACATCCAAATAAACTCTCCCCTCGGTTAGGCCTTCAGGAACTCTACTGAAGACCTTACACGTCAGTCCAAGGGTCCCCAATCCCAGTCCTGGTGACACCATGTTCTGCACAGTTTTGTGTTTTCCTTACTTTGTATATCTGAGCTGGTCCACAAGGACTTGTTAATTAGCTAATGAGGAAATCAGGCATGCTTAATGAGGCAACACACAAAAAATGAATATTGTGTGGGGTTGCCAAGACAATACAAAAAATCTACAAAATACAGACAGAAAGCAATTGACTTTGACATCTACTCCTCCCTTAAGTGCAAGAGTATACTACTCATCAAATGTGTTGACAGATTGCAATCTTCTACAGTCAGGTCCATAAATACTGGGACATCGACACAGTCTTTTTGGCTCTGTACACCACCACAATGGATTTGAAATGAAACGAACAAGAGGAGCTTTAACTGCAGAAATTCAGCTTTAATTTTAGGGTATTTACATACAAATCAGGTGAACGGTGTAGGAATTACAACAGTTTGTATATGTGCCTCCCACTTTTTAAAGGACCAAATGTAATGGGACAAATCAACACTCATAAATCAAACTTTCACTTTTTAATACTTTGTTGCACATCCTATGCAGTCAATTACAGCCTGAAGTCTGGAATGCATGGAGTTCACCTGACGCTGGGTTACACCTCTGGTGATGCTACTGCAACTGTCTTCAGTTCCTGCTTGTTCTTGGGGCATCTTCCCTTCAGTTTTGTCTTCAGCAAGTGAAATGCATGCTCAACTGGTTTCAGGTCAGGTGAGTGACTTGGCCATTGCATAACATTCCACTCTTTGGTTGCCTAGGCAGTATGCTTTGGGTCATTGTCCATCTGCACTGTGAAGTGCTGTCCAATGAGTTCTGAAGCATTTGATTGAATATGAGCAGATAATATTGCCTGAAATACTTCAGAATTCATCCTGCTGCTTTTGTCAGCAGTCACATCATCAATAAATACAAGAGAACCAGTTCCATTGGCAGCCATACATGCCCATGCCATGACACTACCACCACCATGCTTCACTGATGAGGTATGATTTGGATCATGAGCAGTTCCTTTCTTTCTCCATACTCTTCTCTTCCCATCACTCTGATACAAGCTGATCTTTGTCTCATCTGTCCATATGATGTTGTTCCAGAACTGTAAAGGTTTTTTAGATGTTGTTCGGCAGACTCTAATCTGGCCTTCCTGATTTTGAGGCTCACCAATGGTTTACATCTTGTGGTGAACCCTCCGTATTAACTCTGGTGAAGTATTCTCTTGATTGTTGACACACATACACCTACCTCCTGGAGAGTGGTCTTCTGGGTCTTTTGGTGTTGCTGAGCTCACCAGTGCGTTCTTTTTTTTAAGAATGTTCCAAACACTTGATTTGGCCACACCTAATGTTTTTGCCATCTCTCTGGTGGGTTTGTTTATATTTTTCAGGCTCATGATGGCTTGCTTGACTGATAGTGACAGGTCTTTGGATCTCATATCGAGAGTTGACAGCAACAGATTCCAAATGCAAATAGCACACTTCGAATGAACTCTAGACCTTTTATCTGCTCCTTGTAAATAAGATAATGAGGGAATAACACACACCTGGCCATGGAACAGCTGAGCAGTCAATTGCCCCATTACTTTTGGTCCCTTAAAAAGTGGGAGGCACATAATACAAACTGTTGTAATTCCTACACCGTTCACCTGATTTGTATGTAAAGCTGAGAGTCTGCAGTTAAAGCACATCTTGTTCATTTCATTTCAAATCCACTGTGGTGGTGTATAGAGCCAAAAAGATCAGAATTGTGTCAATGTCCCAATTTTTATGGACCTGACTGTACATGTTAATAATACAAGAAGAAAGAGAAGGGAAAAACAAAAAGGGGAGGGGGCCCCTTTTAAATGGGAATCTTGTATGGGGAGAACCACCTTTCCTGTAAAGAGTCATAGAAATCCAGGGCCTCTACATACTAAGTGTTTATTTAATTTCTTCTAGTTTTTTGAACCAATGGGAAAAGGATAGAGGGGCCTATTGTTCCCATTGTAAGAGCCCAAATGTCTTGCAGGACGTGTAGTGAAGGCTAAATCCTCATAGGGTTTTTTGGTGGAGGTGCAACTGATAGTAACGTAAAGAGGGCACTGATTTGGACAGGATCAAATCGGATTCCAAACACCTCACTGAAAGCTTTGAAGATGTCAATCCAGAAGGTGAAGAGATTCGGGCTCAGCCAGAACAGGTGCACTAAGTCTGCGGGCTGGCCACGACAGCAAGGACATGCTGGCTCAACGTTTGCATAAATCTTTTCCAACCTAGTATTAGTCAAATTGTGTACTTTCAGTGGAATTAGGCCATGTTTAGTGGAATGTGTGAACCAAGTCTAAGATAGAGTCCCATTGGTCATCTGTTAGCTAGTGCAAGATCTGATTCCCAGAACCCTTTCAGATGTTCAGTGTGTGTGGACTGAGCTAATGAGCTCATAGATCTGGAATCTCATACCTTTACAATCTAAACTCAGTTCAAGAAAAATTCAGTACAATTTCAGTTTGTGGGTCTATCCATAAATCCATTTATTGTTTTTTGATCTGCAGGCAGTTAAGGTAACATGATTGAGAGAAAGATGTCTTTTATGAATAGATTGTGGATTGTTTTATTGCCTGTATCAGGCCGTAAGGTGAAGACAGAGTCTATACAGGAAGGAATTAATCTGTGATTTGATGGATGAGCGGGCTGACCTTCCTCGCAGCCTAAAGTGTCCTCTAAACTTAGCCCTGATTAATTACAATATTTGGACTCAAGTCAATGTAAAGAAGGGACAAGGACGCAAATTCACAGAGCACAAGTTGTACTAGAATGCATCGAACGCTAATCACAACGACTCTGCCTTCCATGCTATTGGTATGTCCTCAAACCAGTGAATTAATTTCTGAATATTGTATGGCCAGTAATAAAAAAGGAAACCAGCACCCTTTGATCTTTGAATATGGGTCTTACTTATCCGACTAGGTTTATTCTCCTACATGAAAGGGATAATGCTTTTATCTTGTGTTTTAAAAGAAGATTTTTAAGTAGAATGATGAAGTTTTGAAAAAGATCATTTTTAGTTAGGTTGACACACCACATTCATCGACACAGGCCCAACATTCATTAACTCGCACATCTGATTTGCACTTATTAAGAAGAGCAAGTAAGTATTTTGGTAAAAGTTGTTGAGAGAGAGCGGGTGACCTCTATACCCAAGTACCTAAAGTCACCTTTTTAAAGGAAAAAAGGCAAGAAGAAAATGTTCGATAAATAAAAGAATAAATATTTCCCTTCGACTCAATGGCATCAGATGGAAGCACCACTTCTGGGCACTTTGGCCAGGACAAGTGGGTAACATTGAATAGTTTTCTTAAACTAGATAACCTAGCTTTGTTTCAGACCAGCAACACTGGCATTACCAAAATGGGTTTCAATGGCTACCTTAATTATGACTAATATATTAATCCCTTTAACATTCCTGGACAGTCTCTTGTTGAGGTCATCCATCACATTAATGGGCCACCCTAGGATAGTATAATTAGAAAAAAGTGTAAGTAAAATAGCTTTAGTTGCCAAAAGGTAAAATATGCAACAACAGTAAGCAGGGAGAAAGAAATCAAAGGTAGCGTGGAGGTGGTGGGTGGGTAGTTTTGTTTATCTAGACCTGCAAGCCCCTTCCCTTGTCCCTGATTTTCCAAAAAGGAGAGAATAACAAAATGGAAAAAATAAATTCAACAACTATTTCTTAGGGGTCCAGACAGCCATACAACAAAAACTGACCTCTAACCGGTGACCCCATCAACACTCTGTAATCTTTTTGTTGGTTACATAAAAGAGGGGTTAATGTAATAATTCTGAAATGCCCCCTCCTTGCCAAATGTCAATAAGCCTTTCCAACGGTGAACTACAGTGGTAATGAAAAAGAAGCTGATCATTAAAACTTAAATTAGCATTGTGGATACTATGCAAATCAGAATAGTTTGGGGCATTTCCTTTGTTTATAGGCACAGGATTCACTAAATTAAAGGCTTTGGGCCTTGCAGTTGTATAAGATATTCAAAGTACATTCCCAATACAACACTGCAAAGGGCGGCCACTATGTTCATGGCAAACCCTGACAAAGCATTCCTGGCAATTCAGGGAAACAGTCTGGCACTCAAAGAATAGAGTTGGGAGACATAAAACCAGCCACCATTAAGAGAGAAAAAAGGGGGGACTCTTATGACCATTTTCTATTCTTTTATATAAGTACAAAAATATACCTAGAAGGCCTTGTGCCACACAGTTGTTTATAATATTCTAAGCATACATCTGGTCACCGGTTGATAGTTCAAAGGAAAGACCGCTGTGTGCTGTGGAGGCATGGCTAGCAGCTGAGGGAAGCTGCTCAGTGCTAGCAGAGCAGAGCAGAATGAATTAAGGAACTTAAAGCCAGGCAGGGATGAGAAAAAAAAAAAACCTGCATTGTCATGTAAACATGTTCCAGCATGCAACTAACTGTTTTCGGCATTGACCCTTTATATACATCCATGGAAAAAAACAGACCACTTTTCCCAGTTTTTTCTTATTTGCGGCAGTGTGTGTGTGTGTGTGTGTGTGTGTGTGTAAAATGCACAGGCTGCTGTTCTTTTCTGAAATATTGCAGTGTGAGCTGTGTAAAAAGTAAGAAATGCCTCCATTTGTGTTGTGAGTGCAGTAGTGTGTGTAGAGCAGCTTTTCTATGTGCTGTATTCCAGCAGCTTCACTCCTGATTCAGTTTCTGAAACAGAGTCACACATGCACACACTGTGCTCTTAACATCATTATTTTAATCATGTCAGAGTGTTGTGTAGTTTAACCTTTCCAAGGTATAATAAATTATTTATATGTATTATTTTTAAATTGTCCGTCTTAAAGTGTCATAGGGAACTAACAGCTACATATGGGAAATGTTATTCGTGAGATAAATATCATGCTTGGCCCTCTGGAAGTTCTAGTTATACCAGAACTTCCAGAAGGCCAAGCAGTCCATGGGTCCGGGGGTCTAACCAGATTTCATTTGGTAGGAGTACTGGTGGTGTCAGTGCGCTTTACTGAAGGAGTCACTGTAAAATTGCCATTTAAAGTAAATCTGCAAAATATGGCATATATAAGCCAAGTCCTACTCCTCACTTGCTCATTCCACATTCCCTTTACAATCAAGGGTATTATAATGGACTTTGTTCTCCCGCTTCCTGCACTAACATCTTCTTCCCCTTCACGCTAGCTATTGATACATTACTGTAATGATTTGATAGCATTCAGTCACAAGACAATTCATGAGGTCAGATTAAGATGCCAGGTGGTTTGTTTTGGATCACAAATGCCACTCCAACTCATCCCAAAGGTATTGAATGGAGCTCCATCAATCCAAAGAATGCAGTACCACTGCTCTGCAGTCCTGTTCTAGGAGCTTTATACTCTCCTAGCTGACACTTGGCAATGGCCATTTTGACCGTGGCCAATGTGAGGCTGTGCCAGAACAACCCAGTCTACTCAAAATATGTTTCTATGGAGATTATACAATCTATGTGTGCACAGCTGAACACCTGCCTCAGCAACTGAGAGTCTATTTTATAAGAGAGTCAATTTTATAACACGCTATTGGAGACCTAGCTGAGGTAGGTATCTCGCAGAAAATAGCACACCTGTTAAAGGATTTTTTTTCTTCCACTAAGTATTGACATTTATGGCCCAAACTAGAGGCCTAGCACTAATAGTCACGGTATCAATAGATAATTTTCTTGCCTGACAGACACACACGCACACACCTTTACAGTCTGACTCGCTTGCCTCCTCCTCATTCCGAACACATTGAACTGCAGGCATGCAGACCTTTTAAAGCATGGATCGTGGAACGGTGGTGGGGTGTCACAATTGTTGCCATTTCAGAAAGAGCTCACCTCTCTTTCGAAAGGCCCTATTCTCCTTGCATCTCTCTCTCTTTATCTCTCTCTCTCTCTCTCTCTCGCTCTCTCTCGCTCCTGCAGGGCTCAAAACAAATCATTATCTCATAAGAAAAAAAATCCCACAGCCTCTTCTTTTAGTCTTTTAAACTCACGCTACCTCTCTCTCTCTGTCTTGCATGCACACACACACACACAGACAGGCACATGCATACATAGGCAGATCATTAAAAGGTTGCACTTTGTGTTTTATTTGAATGTCCTTTCTTAAGCTATGAATTATACTCGGTAATTTGATGTCAGCGTCAAGCACAAAACACATTTCCATTCTTCAGCGCATAAAGCGAGTCAATCGCTCCAGAATTTTAAAAAGCTCTCATTAAACTTTTACCGTGTGTCTACACCGCGCCAAACAGAAGGGAATAAATGACTGTCAGCCTGTTGTTGGTTTAGGCTCTACATCTCTTGCCGATGACTGACGCTTTTTAAACACATCTCGTTGACACCGCTTTTCCGCTGGATCACTTTGCTCACATCTGTTTGTTTGACTTTGTCATCTCTTTGTCGTCTGATCCTGAGCAGCTCCACAAGGACTTCTCTCCACTGGATTATTGTACTTTAGAATTGAATATAGTGTTCTTTTCCTTTAAAAAAA
This sequence comes from Hydrocynus forskahlii, assembly GCA_037974365.1. Lineage (NCBI taxonomy): Eukaryota > Metazoa > Chordata > Actinopteri > Characiformes > Alestidae > Hydrocynus > Hydrocynus forskahlii. Next base: position 7,527 of record JBBPCX010077914.1, read on the forward strand.
TGCATTCTTGGCCCATGAGAGGTAGACTCCTTAAATAGCAATCACATGATGTGTCTATGAACTTTTGTAGACATCTGTAAGTCCCCAGTTTGGGACTGGGCCACCTGCTAGGCTCCCTTTGGTCATCAGAAGGAGGCAGGGAGCTGCTTTGCCTTGATTAGGGACAGCAACACCTATTTTACTTAACGGAAACTCACCCTAACCCTCTGTGTTTAATCTTTGCTTGTCTTTTCACAGTGTTATACAAGTCTATGCTGGTAGTCTGGCCTTTCACGCAGCTTTGAGTCCATTTCTACAGGTCTGGAGAAAAATAAGGGACCACTTCAATTTATTTTTAAATCAGTAACAGTATGACAGCCATTCCATGCCAGTGTCTGTTCAAGTATAAAAAAAAATATCAAGTATAAAAGTAAAAGTATAAAAGACAGTACTGTAATCAACATTCTCCTCTTGCAGTTGGATTGAAAAACACTACTAGAAGTACATCAAAGGTAATTATTGCCATTGTGTTTAAGGGTGAACAAGAAATTTGCTTTCTTTTAATTGATCAAGTTCTGTAAACACTGCATCATTTCTCTTATTTTTATGTATTGTCATTTCCTTTAAAAGTATTCTTTAAAGAACAATATTTTAATTTGGAAATTAGGAGAAATATTGTCAGCTGCTCTTAGAAACTAAGGCAAAGCTGTTCAGTTCAATACTTGCACCTATAAAAGATAAAACCTGAGCAACTGAATATTTTAACAGTGGTCTCTTATTTTTTTCCGGAGCTGTATATATCCTTAGTATGGAGTTCATTTGGATTCTGCTAGTCCCTTCCAGTAAAGGGTGTGTGTTTGAATCCACCACAGAGTGAGCTACCACATTACAGCATCTTCAGAGATGTTGTAGTCTCTCTGACTTCAAGATGAAAGTCTGAAAACTGTATCTTCCATTCGTACTCTTTTCCCAAGTCACTGCACTGTTTCATAATTCACATGCTGTAGCGATTGGTGGGCAGCTTAGGGTAGCACTAGCCCCCCAGAAATTTGACTGGCTACGCTTATTGCCCCCCTCAGGCCCCATACTGAAGCTGGGAATTGATTGGTTATTCAGTGGACTATTCTGGACAGAGTAAAGTATCTGTTGCTTCTAGGAATCAGGATTAGCTTCAAACTGCCTGATTTTTAACTTTATCATACGTGACAGGACTTACTTATAAATTGCCATGCTTGCTGCAACCAGGTTACAAGTTAGCTTACAACCGAAGACTAAATGATGTGGTTTAACTAAATAATTATCATATGTGAACAATCACTAATAACTTAAAGCTTTGTGTGTAGGTTATTCAGCCAGGACAAAAGGAAGTTATGCATTGTTTTAAATCAAACATTATTCTAATATGCCATCAAATATAACGACTATAAACATCTTACTGTTCCGCTATAACCTTTTTAAAAAACGTATTTATAGACAAATCACACTACATCTATAAGAGTCATTAGGCAAGATTTGTAACATATATTTGTAACATAAGAAGTCGCACTGAAAAAGAACATCTGGCGAATGCATAATCTTAAATGCAAATGTAGTCACAAAATTAAATTATTCAGTGTTTTAATTTCTCAAAGTTCTAAAGTTGTGAGTTCATTAAGTATTAAATAATAAGTTAACACAATGCACTGTATTACAAAGATTATTGCTCCTTTACCTTATAATCAGAAGATTAACAAGCAAATATTTTGGAACAAAATGTCAATTTGCCTGGTAAAACAATAGCACCATCTAAAGGTTTGAATGTTTGTGCTAATTTTGTAGAACCTATTTATTTTATTTTCTTCATAATATTTTCTCCATAATAATTCAGATTCCCCACTTTTGAAACCACACCAGCAAGATTTTGCCGCAGTCGCTGTCGCAGATTTCAAAACGAAATGGTATTTATTGGTAAGATAACAGATAAAGTAATTTTTTTGTTTAATCATTTGTTTCTTAAAATTGAGGACAAATAAAGATAATGAATGCATAATCCACAACAGAAATGCCTTTTTGTTTCAGATAGAATCCAGGTTGTGGCCGCAGACATTTGGATTTGTTCTATAGTATTCAAACTACTGGATGGAGTACAACCACCATAGACATTAGAAGTTAATCTGCATCGCAGCTCACATGAATACAAAGAGAGCACATCTGGTCAATTTGATTTAGTGCAGTGTAGTGTGTAAAGAAAGGACCTCACCAGGAATTACCATAATCGTCTCCCTGGATGTCATTCTGCACAACCGAGGGTGACTTTTAAGATTTTAAGACCTTTAAGCCTGCAGCTGTCCAGTTGAGTTATGTGAACGCTGTGCATGTTTACTTCTGTTTGTTATTTATTTTCATTTGGAATTTTAATGCTCTACCAATGGAACGTTTGTCTGTTGTCTTGTAAATGTTTAAAGATGATAAATGATAAATGATATAAATAAATGATATAATATATATAAATGATAAATATATATAAATGATAAATGATAAATGATTTAGCCCTCATGGACAAAAAGGGCTGATTCAATTCGGTTCAAATGCCATATACTGATTTCTGATGATATTAGTGACATCAGTCTTGATATAGGTGTTTATAATACTGATTTTTCTTATGTGTGTAGTCAACGTCCAACAATGTATATCATGAGAAAATATAAAGACGTTATTAACTGCATGTTAGACTGAAACTCATTATTTTAAGTGAATGTTGTACACGATAAATGAATAGTTGGATTCACACAGGATTAATTTCTCTTGAGACAATTTTGTCGCCTTTTCCAATGTGTGACATCTGCACTGGGAGTACAATACAACCATCTGTCTGGTGAGCGGCATCAAGATCATAGTTGGATGTTTACTGTGGCTATTACAGCATTCTGCATTGTGGCAGTTTCTCAAGGTGCACAATCAGCTACACTTTTGTGCCCCAAGGCCAGAACTTGAGATGGATTCCCAGGAGTGGTTATGTTGACACTGTCGCATGCACTTAGCTAAATGGCCTAACACCACACATTTCTGGGAAGCATAGTCAAGCCCCCCTGAAGCATGATCAAAATATTGATAAAGCTGCCTGTTTCCCAGGGCTTTAACTTTGGGCCTGAAGGAGACTTTTTGCCCAATTACTCATAGAAGTCATGAGAATTTAAGAGAGAGAGGGACCGGCTTTTGCTAAGCTAAGGACCTGTGACAGAAAATCAACCATCTCCCATGGTATATGCAGACCAGAAGAACCAAAGGCAGAGTCCCGGTGCTGCAGGCCAGTGTTGGGGATTAATGGAAGCCTTCACTGCCAGCCAGTGAGCTAATTCAGTAAAGACACACTCACAGGGGTTCCATCAGAGTCTGGTGACATAGACTAACTGTCCTGCCGTTCCTTGGATCCTCCGGCTTTTAATTACTGGCTACAGCTCAGGAATCATCAACTCATTCGAGAGCGTGCCGCTTTCTCATACATCAGACACAGCGAAGGCGCAGGTGCTTCAGTGGGAAATGGCTTTGTTCCTGTAAGGGCTGAGAATCTTGAATTACCTAGATGAATGCCTCATGTTCGCTCTCAAAGAAACAGGCTGTCATCAACACAGCAACAGTGGTGGATCACACACAGAAACACACAGCATACAGAAACCAACAGACACTAGACCTCTCTCAAGCTAGAGGAGAATCAGCTAACCCCTACCAGCAAGCCACATTTCATATGAGACAGAACCAGCATAGATGACGAGAGGTGGCAATGAATGAACCAGTAATACATCAGGCTAAATTGCCCCTTCCTCTAATAACCCCCTATAGCAATGATAATGGAGATTACTTTACTCGTCACTACCTAGCTTATATGCTACCCACTGAAAATCCACAAACATCGGAACCTAAAAAAACAGCTGCACTTTCAGTACTTTATTCAGAAAGAAATGATCAGCCCCATTTAAATGGCATGTCACTATCCCTGCCTCTGCTCTACACACTATAGGTAGTTATGCTTAAAATGATCAAATATGCTTGACAATTATAGTTGATGCTGTTTGAAAGCCTACAAACTAGCCAGTGGAATCTTTATTTTAAAAAAGGGTGAAGCTTACAGAGCTGTTTCAGACTCAAACCCCAGTCTAGCCTGTTTTGGTTGAGGCTGGGACTTCTTTTTTTGTCTTTAAGTTTTTGTTCTTGCTCTGCACAAGTCGAAGAGGTGCACTCAGCTGTTATTATTACATTCAACGACAGGCATGAAT
>JBBPCX010077914.1:11858-29509 GCA_037974365.1 Hydrocynus forskahlii
AAGTTTTTGTTCTTGCTCTGCACAAGTCGAAGAGGTGCACTCAGCTGTTATTATTACATTCAACGACAGGCATGAATAATATATGGCTAAAATGTATGTTTTCCTGTCACAAAGTAACTACTTTGTGACAGGAAAATGTGATTACATTACCAGATTCAGGCAATCCTATATCAGCTTTACTCTGAACAAATCAGCTGGTCATGATGGCTTCCTTTCACCACATATGCTTCAATGCACTTCACTGGATATGAGATAAGCCTACAGGAATGTTCAAAAGGGTTATCCGCATAGTGCTGTGTTCATTTGTGCTTTTCTATACACGTATTTACTGAAAATGAACAAAAGCAGGCAACAATTCAGGTTTCTATCTGTAAGCAGCTATGAATTCCATGTCTCCTCAGTCGATTACGGCGCAGGGCTGAGGTGCAGTCCTCCATGGCTACGCGTCTATGGTTCATGTAATGAGGTTGTGGTGTAATTTCTGCAAATCTACTGAGATGCCTTTTCTACAAATCCTCAGAGCCTGATGAGGGTGTGGACGTGTTCCAGTTCATTGAGCTGTCATCAGTGGTCACTTACCCTTAGCACGGCCCCACTGAGGGAACTATCTGGCACAGGTTCAGAACGCGGCTCAGGAGCTCGGCGATGTCTGCTGCTATTGTGTGTGATTAGCCCGCTCCCTCACATGGTTAGCCACGTCGAGAACAATTACCCAGAAGGTATGAACAAAATGCAGGAGAGACCACTAGGCCACTCAAGGCCTCCTACCTTTCACTGTTGGATGTTTCTGGTGGGAAAAGACTTGAAATGGTCCTGCTTGGGGCACAGTATTCATTTTCATGCTCTGTTTTGCATCTGCAATGTAACAACAGTAAGCAATAAAACAGGTGGAAATACCGTGATCCAGTAAGGCTGTACTACTGTTCTCCACCTCTCAATGTCTTTACAGCAGAAATGTGAGAAGGAATTTTAAGACAACACACAGTGTGAATAATGTGAAATTCTTTCTCTGCATTTAATCCATTCACCAAGTGAAGTTGTGGGCTGCCACCAACAAGGGGCACCCAGGCAGCAGTGTGTGGGCACGGTACCTTGCTCAAGGGTGCCTCAGTGATGACGCTAGCTGTGTTGGGATTTGAGCCCACAACCTTGGGGTTGCAGGAGCAACGGAGTAACCACTAGGCCACCAGTAGCCCCAAAAGTTAGTGGACACCTCTCCTAATGATTAAGTTCAGGTTTTTGCAGCACTCTTTGCTACCAAGCACATATCTATACAATCCCCATGGACAAACACTGCAATAGAATAGGTTGTACTGAAGAGCTCACTGCCTTGAAGAGTACTGTGGGTTAAAAATCGGCTATCCTTGGCTTCATCATTCACTGTAGAGTTCCAAATTGCCTCTGGATGCAACTTCAGCCCAAGAACTGTGCACTGAGAGTTTCATGAAATTACTACCTCTACTTCTCCTTCTATTATTACTAGTAGTTGTATGTCATTTACAGCAATTTACTGTTGAATGGTCTAAACTTTGATAACCTTGATAGAGAAGTGGCAATGGATTTAGACTGAACTATTCCATCTCGACACTTCCGACAACCCTCGGTGTTTTAGGATTGTACTTTTTAGGCAAAAAAATTAAACCTTTTGTGGTCGACTAGCTTTATTTTTGAATAAGAACTGTCTGCTTTTCCTGGTCTAGTCAGCCTGGAAGTGATGCAGCCTGGGGATTACTGTAAGGAGGTGGAGGAGTTGAGAAAGGATTGTTGCAAATGGTTCTAAAAATGGGCCCTGGGGTCACCTATCAAAACACTCCCACTAGCAGTCACATAGCATCAGAGGATTAATTCAAGGAAACAGTGAAGAAAAGGGAGGGTGGCAGTGAGAGATGGAGAGAGAAAGAGAGAGACAGAGAGAGAGAGAAAGAAAGCGAGAGAGGGAGACTTTGATTAGACAGAGACAGCCCTGAGCACACTCATCCTGCTCGTCCTGTCGTCTCTGGCTAAGATAAGGCTCGCGAAAGACAAGGTGATGATCTTCCTCTCTCGGCTTTTCTCCTTCTTTCTTCCAGACCTGCCTCCCTCTCCCTCCCTCTCTTTCTCTCTGTCTGTAAACAAGACTAGTCCCACTTCTTCAGCTCTGCCATGGAGTTCGCACCTCTGTCCATCTTCCTCCTTTGCTTTCTTGCCTTTTTTCATTTTCCTTCCCTCTCTCAGGGAGCCCCCGAGGCAGGCTTGCACCTGCTGCTGGATCTGGACGAAGGGGCCCGTTCGACCGTGGCTGCCATCACCGAGCACAACTATGACAGGGCGGCGCGGCGTCACCCACAGCTGCTGTGGTGAGATTTCATCCTCCACAAAGCTGTGCTGACAAGGTCCCACTCCACAAGGCTCGCCTAAAACTGCCACTGTCTCCAGCATGACAGTGATGCCACAAAAACTGCAACCGCTGTCTCTTTCTTGCCACTTTGACCTCACTGCGATGAGGATGATAACGAAGAACTAGCCAGTGGTGGTTCAAAAACAGAAAACGAGAATCTTACTGAAAATATGTGAAGCTTACAGAGCTGTTTCAGGCTTAAACTCCAGTCTAGCCTGTTTAGGTGAGGTTGGAACAGTCTATCTTTTTACCATATAAGCAAGATTACATACTTCGACAGATTCCTAGCATTTATACCCAGCATTTCTGTATATAGCATAGTAGTCTTTTCTACAGATTTTCCATTACGTTTTAATTAGACTTTATATTTTAGGTTGTGTCTCTGTGTCTTTGCAGCCATCACATAGGCAATTTCCTCAGGGATCAATAAAGTTTTCTGATTCTGATTCTGAAGTTAATTTTTCCTGTTACAAAGTAGTTCAAAATTACTTACTTAAAATGAAGTATTAACACTAGAACGGCGGCTAACTGGCTATACCTATAACGGCTGAGTTACTTATATTGTGTTACTCATACAGCTCTGGAAAAAATAAGAGACCACTGCAGTTTATTTCAAATCAGCATCTCTATGAGTATGATGACCGTTCCATGCCAGTGTCTGTTAAATTCCTACACAAGCACCTCATTCTGCTTTATGAGGTACTGATTACTGATCACCTGAATCACATCTTATTTAATGAGGAAAAGTACAAAAACACTGCTGTAATCAACTCTCTCCTCTCACAATGTGACCAGTTGGATGGTAAAACAGTACTAAAAGTTTGTCAAAGGTAATTATTGCCATTTTGTTTAAAAGTGAACGAGAGATTTGTTTTCTTTGAATGATTAAAGTTGTGTAAACATTGCATCGTTTCTTTTATTTTTTATGAATTGTCATTTCATTTCAACTGATGCTTTAAAGAACAATGTTTTTATTTGGAAATTAGGAGAAATATTGTCAGCAGTTCTTAAAAACCAAAGCTATTTAGTTCAATACTTGCACCTATAAAAGATAAAACATGAGAAACTGAACATTTCTGCAGTGGTCTCTTTATTTTTTTCAGAAGCTGTATGAAATAAGTACATTTCTATATTCAGGCAATCCTATATCAGCTTTACTTTGAACAAATCAGCTGGTCTTGATGGCTTCATTTCATCACATACACTTCAATACACTTGACTGGATATGAGATAAGCCTACAGGAACATTCAAAGGGGTTATCAGCGTAGTGCTGTGTTCATTCATGGTTTACATGTTTACTGTCTGTGTGTGTGTGTGCATGTGTGAAAGGGAAGGACTCCGTAGAGAACCTGTTAAGAATACTCGGCATCTAGGGCTAAAAAGGAGCACCGTTATTATCTGTGCACGCTTTCTTAGAATGTTAGCACATTATCACCGTCAAACCTTTGCACCATTTGTATGCTGCCCTGTTAATCTGAACATTAATGAATGTTAAGAACATTTTTTATCCTTTACTGTAGTTTCTGTTAAGGTTTTGTTACAGCAGCAATGACGTATGCAGTGGATGTCTTTGAGGGTTGTTAGGTGGTGAAGTACAGATGTGGAGATATCAAGGCCTCTCAACCTCCCTATGTGCACCAGCTAATCCACAATAAAAAAAAAAACTGAACAAACTGACCTACTGGGGCAGAAGGAAAATTATAAAAAGATTAATATTGCACACATCCATGAGAAGAAGAACTCCATTTGATTATGGAAAACATTTCCACGTAATTAAACGGCTCCCTTTCAAAATCAGGGGATTTTTGTATACAAAGTAATTTACTAAAATTGGCTCAACCTAAACTATTACCATTTCAGACTCATTAAAGTTAATTTGTAAGTGTTGACTTAACTTGGTTTACCCATGTCAGCCTAACTTATCTTACTAGAGATTGTCTGAAATTGGTCACTGTGATGCACAGTCAGTTTTAAACCACGCTCAACAGCAATTCACAGGATATAAAACAGGAAATTTAACTTCAACCTTCAAAGGTATCAATGCTATCTGTCTGCAAAGCCACTGCAGCAGCCCAGAGGCATTCAGTGTTGGTTCAGCCACTTATTTATTTTATCTTGATGACTGTGAGGCTCATCAACATTTGGATTGTTTTCAGTTGTTCTGAAAAATGTATATATAAAAAATATAAAATATAAATGTATGATATTATACTATAATAAATTAATGCTAATGCTAGTGTCATAAACAAAACTAAAAGCTTGGTATGTGATTAGTAGACTTGGCGTTTGCCTGAATCATCCTGAATTGTTTTGTGTTAGTTTAGTTTTAGGTGATGCCTATAACCACCTTTTCTTGTTTTGAATACGTATCCACATTCATAGAATGAGTATCGCACAAACCATAGCTTATGTGGCCTGGGGAAGCTAATGGGTTCTGCAGACGCCTGAAAAATCGGACATGAGTGGGCCTCAGAACTTTAAACCTTAATCAGCTCAAAAATGTATCAACAGAAAACATTGTTCAGTCATCCATGAATTTAAGTTACTAGGGGGCTTTAAAGATATTTGGGCTTGATGCATGCACTTATACTACATACTAAAACTTTCCTTCAAACTGGCTTAAACTGAGCAAAGTATTTTATTGAGACTACCAACGTTACAGCTTTACTAACATTTAAAAATGGTTTCCTTTCCTGAATGATAAAACACATGCCAAGACATAAAACCAGCACAAATGGCCGCTGCGAATGTTCAACAATCATGCAAGGCAGGAGGCTCTACTGTACGTGTTCAGCACCTACTGCACTGCAGTATCTCTCGATCTGCCCAAGGGAAGGTAACCTGGGGGAAGGACAACACAGAGATGGTCAGTAAAACAATGGGAAATACATCAATAAATGGGTCCAGGAGCCAAAGGGAAAGATAGCATTTGAGAGATAGTACTTGAGTAAAAGTACATGGTCTATTTTTAAATGTGAGAGATTTAATTTAGCTGAGGACGCATCTCAGGATACCAGGCAGTATTATCTTTTAATTGATGTGACTGAATGATTTTGCCTGATTTAACTGTTTTTTTCATCCCTAATTTAACTGTTTTTCAAAGTACAATCTAAAAATGGGTCAGGACAATTATAACCACTTTATTTGAAAGCCAGTTCTAGAGGTGGATATGTGTATGTGGGTTGGTGTTCATTACATCACAAAAACGGCAAATTCAAAACAGGCTGGGTTTGTAGCTTAGTGTCTGTGTATGGCCTGTTTTGTGAAAGGTGCAGTTTGAAACCTTAGAGGTGGCTGCACACTCCTGAAAACCTTTCTTATATTAAAAAAATGTTTATCCATGAAATGGGGCCTTTTAGGGATTTGAATTTTTGGCATCACTGTATTGTGGCCAGTTTGAATCCTGAGGTCTTACATAGCAATCCTAAATGTGTCAGTTACGACAACCAAAGGGTCAAAAGACCTTCTTCTTTTTTTGCCCATCAGTCACTGATCAGCATCCATTATCTACCCTGGTCAAGCTGTTTCTGTGTTGTTGTCATCAGCAGTCATCTGCCCTTTATGTTCTGTAACTACAATAACTGAAGACGCCATCTCAAAAAGCTGAAGCAAATGTATAATCAAAGGTAAGATCAAATTTTGTTCCAATGGAAACACAGCTCTGTCTAGTAAGACTCCAGAAGGGGTTTTGTGTGTTTACGTCAACATGAAATAGTGTATAAACGCTGCACTAATGAGGCAGCTGGAGGCCTAGTGGTTAGGGCGTTGCCCCTGCAATCAGAAGGTTGTGGGTTTTAATCCCTGAGGTACCCTTGAACAAGGTACTTCACTCAGTGTATGGATTAAATGCAGAGAAGGAATTTCACAATGTTCACACTGTGTGCTGTGGTGTGTTCACACGTGACTATAAGGTTCCACTTTACTTTAGGTCTGGTTCATTGCTAATGGAGTATGTGATGTTAAATGTTGACTACTTTATTCAGTATGTGGAAATTGTGATGAGGGGTGTGAACGTGCTGGACTTTGATTACATACACAAGCATTGCTGGTGCATTCCGAACTGAGCCCCACGGGATTCCACGGCGGCCCAAAATTACCTGCCTGGCCCAAATTTTCCAGCGTCCAGGATGGGGGTGTGGGGGTGTGCTGACGGGACACTGCGCCAGCCCAAAATTACGTGGCCTGCCCAAATTTACCATCGGCCCACCAGGCAAATGCCAGTCCAGCACTGATACAAATCATTTATCAGATGTGCCAAGCCCTCTCTAAAGCAGACAAAAACCTAGCTCCCAGGAGCCATTTCTGCTTTTCAGCACAGGTTTGAGCTCACTGGTGTTCAGAAAATCTCCGACCACTAGGGACACAGGACGCATGCAGGAGGGCATCCAGGCTATCGCCAACTATCTCCACCCGCCTGTGGCAGTGAGGCCTCCATTCCAGACGCGCTGAATCACCTCTATGCATGGCATGAGGCACAGAACAACAAGGCAGTGAGGAAGACCTCCTCTCCCCCCACTGAACAGCTGTTCTGCCTGATCATGGCTGATGTGAGGAGAACTCTGCTCAAAGAGGATAGGTAGATCTTCAGCATCACTCCGAGCACCACTGTTATCCCAACAAGCCCTAGGGACACCACCATCATCCCAGTGCCCTTTGGTGTTCTGCCTCAATGACTACCCTCCTGTCACACTCACACCCATCATCATGAAGTGCTTCAAAGTCGCACATTTACACCAAAACTGTTCCAACATAAACAGAATCAAACCGGAACTGCTATTCCCCCATAAACAACTCCACAACAAATGTATTATAATTGTATTTATTCATTATATACTGCATATTTTTTACTTGTTACTGCTATTTTATGGCTATTGCAGTTTCTTTTTATGATATCATTGTTATTCCTACCGCACAATTCTTTGTATTCTGCTGTTAGTATAAAGCATCCACCAAAGTACTGTATTCAGTATTCAGTACTGTTCCTGCTTTGTCAGTTGCAGCAAAGAACAACAGCCCTTCTCACTTTTCTACATGAACCAGCTTAAATATGGTAAACTTTAAAGGAACACTTAACCAGCTGTACACACACAGACACACACACACAAGCTTGCTCTTTTTGTGAGTAACATAAAAACGTTTTAAAGGTGCACTACAGAAGGGGGACTGTGAGCTGTAAACAATCAGGCCATTCAGTAATAATGGAGGAGTGGAATGGTAGACAGCGTGCTTCTGTGATAAAAATGTTTTCTATTTTTATTTGTTTGCGAAAAGTTCCCGTTTTTCTTTGTCACCCCGTAGTTTTGTATGGAATAAAGAGAATCAAAGCCATGAAGGTCTGCATTTGTGCCTTGGGTCTGGACGGAACACAGCAGAGCGTGGCCACGGGGGCCGTGGGAACCCGTGGCCAACTGGGTAAGTGGGACGTGCTGGCCCCGGCAGCGGGAGGAACCAATCAGATCGAGTCGGGAGCTGCTGGGATACACTAGCTCAGAGGACAAAGGTGTGGTTTACCGCCTGTTCAGCCTCAGCCTCCTGTTCGGCCTCCCTTGCCGGCCCCACAGCAGCCTCAATGGCCGGTGCCAGCCCCATGACAGCTCAAGCCTCCCACAAGGGCACCTCAGCACCTGCAGCCTCCTGTCCCTGAGGCCCCAGTCCGCAGCCTTTCAGTGGCTCCGGCCAGCTGCTCGACTGAGGCTCCAGTCCCTGTTCCTGAGACTCCAGTCCCTGTCCCTGTTCTTGAGGCTCCAATCCCTGTCCCTGTTCCTGAGGCTCCGGCTCCGGCCGTGGCCCCTGCTTCTGCCCCAGAGGCCCCGGCTCCGGCCGTGGCCCCTGCTTCTGCCCCAGAGGCCCCGGCTCCGGCACTAACACTTGCGATCACAGGGCCTGCTGGCCACCGCCGTCTTCACCGCCCTGTTGGCGGGGTTCTGGACCACCTGACGCCCCGGTGGTGTGTCTGTTGGGGGGGGGTATGCCAGCTGAGCCTGAGGACTTCCCCCAAGGAATTTTTTGGGGTGCGCTAAGGGGATCCATCTCGGAGGAGCCCGAGACAGCCTTGGGAAGGGCACTCGAGTGGAGCCCCTTTTGTTGTCCGCCTCCTCCCCTCCACTGCCTTTGTGTTGGCCTAGAGGCTCTTTTTGGGCACCCCGGAGTGGCGCCACTGGGGGGGGGGTGCTGTGACGCCCATGGTCAGCGGCCGCTAGTTTCAGTTTGGGTTGAAGGACTTTTAGTACTCACCTGTGTTTGATTAAGGACTACAGCTGTTTTGTGTTTAGGTTTGTGTATTTAAGTTTCCCTTGTACCTGGTTGTGTTGTCCGTTCACCCTCACCTTACCCTTTGTTGTGTTTGCGTCTGAAGTGTTTGATTTCGTATCGGCCCTCGAGCCTGGTTTTTGTTTATAGTTTTGTATGGAATAAAGAGAATCAAAGCTATGAAGGTCTGCCTTTGTGCCTTGGGTCTGGACAAAACACAGCAGAGCGTGACAATTTGACAAAATCTTTTCCTTCTTAAATTGTTTTTTCTTGCAAACATTGCATTTAAAAAAAAAATCACTGAATTCATTTTAAAATGTGGTCCTACTGTTTTGATGGCACATTTTGTAAGTTTCAACTTGTTCTGAGAAAACCTCAGAGCTGAACATCATGACCTGTCGTGGTGGACACTAGACCATGGAAACAATAAAGGATCCCATGCTTGATGACCTACGCGTACATAAAGAGGTTGAGAAAGCTCAGCTGAGGGGAATAGCATCCATACTGAGGTTCATGTGTGAGATAAGACTACTCTACACATCACTGAAGCTCAGCTAGTTAAGATCTAGGGAGGCCATGAAAGACTTTCAAAGTTGTGAGCAGGAATTTATATGACTGAATGTAGTAATGAATATGGAATAATAAACAGTCATAGTAACAACTCACTTTGGTGTGAGCTGAGCTTTTAGACTGTAAAGCTTTATCAGGAATATCAATGAAGTCGAAACAGCATGGGTCAAAAAAACAAAAAAAAAAACAGATTGGCCGTGATCAAACCTACATGTTACAAAGCGATGGCATGGCATCTTTCATCCTTAGCAAAGACATGATTGATATGACTGAAAGGTAGAAGAAAGCATTTACTATTGGTGAATATCTAAGGAGAGGTGCTGAAGATTACATGAGTTTTATATTCCAGGAGAAAGTCTGACAATGCAACAGCAAGGATAGAATGTCTAGAAATGAAACAGCTGGAGTCAAATTTCCATACATTCATTCAATAGAATAAAATCTATTCATTCTAAAACGTGGCCTGTGCAAAACGTATGGCACATAGAAGTGCCATAATATTATTATACAGGTGCTAAAACATTATGTGCAATATCTTATGTTGTTCTCTAAATGGGTGCTACATCACTTAATTACTTGCAATATCTTATGTCCAATAGTCTTCATGTTTACTGTGTTTACTATGTGCTCAATATTACTTTTCATTAGTAAATATTACTTAATAGTATTTAATTACTACTGATTTTCAAAAAGTGTCTCAGTGTCCTGTGTCTCTGTGTCTTTATGTGTTGTGGCAGTCATCAAATAAGCAATTTCTGCCGGGATCAATAAAGTTTTCTGATTCTGATCATTTCCTAGAGAAAATTCTAGAGCATTTCACATCAAACCTCTCTTAACCGCGATTACATCTTAGCCGTTGAATTACACCAAAAACATTTGTGACGATTCTTCAATATCAGTGGCATAAACCAACTGGGGTGAGGATAGGCACTTTGGAACTCTTCTAGCACTGACTTGCACTTATTAATTTCTGCTTCTTTTGCCTTGGGCACAGCGTGGCTGAAAAGGCATGTGGAGATGCCACTTAAATGCTTCAATTTGCACAAAAACAGGCAACCCTAACAACAGAATAGGGAGGACAATGGTCTATTTCTAGCCAACAGCCTTCAGAAGCTCCAATCACCCTCTTCGAATGTTGTGTGAGGTGCATCAAGCAAGTACAGTTTGAGAAAAATGTTAGTGGATAAGTAATGGTCCACACAGAGCCATTCTGGTACTGAATGGCGCTCCGTGGTGCCTGTGTCATCCCCACCCCTTACCCCCATTCTCCCCAGGCCTGTCGGAGGCTGACAGCATCCTACAGCAGGCACAAACAGCCCGTGTGTCAAAAGCTCGGCGGTGGTGACAGCTCCCCCCCATCAAAGCCCCGATACACACTGTGACAGCTTAAACAGGCCAGGCGCCGCTGACGGAGAAAGGTACAAGGGGACAGGATGATTAAAGCTGCCCAGCCTCCTCCTGCTATTCACTAATTCAGTCACTTGTTCACATCTAAAGAATTAAGACAGACCTCCTACGCCCCCTGCTGGCCAAGCTATGGAGTCACAAATTCAACACGAATGAACAGTCCAACCTGTTAACCAATTTGTCTTTATTGGTTTGTCTCTGCCCTTAACTGTTTTAGGGATCATTTCTCAACCAGCAGTTAAGTCATTTTTGTCAGTACAGCAGGTCCATAAGTAATGGGGTGCGATGGTGTTCTTTTCAGCAAGAAAAAGATCAGATGGTTCACAAAGATCAGACAGTGACTTTCTCTACCTTTCAAATATTATGGTTAATTCTGCCTCTGTGAATTAAATATGAACTTTTTTTCAGAAAGGACTGGGAGTTCCTTAAGAAAGTTTCTTCTAGAGATGAAAAGGGAAGAACATTTTGATGTTCTGGAGACAAATTTATGAAAAAACTTACCCACACTTTCCACACTTGCATACTGCCCTCAAATGCAGAGTCAATATTAACTGCAATAAATTAGATTTACATATATTAAAAAAGCATGTTTAGAAATCCAAGTATTTTCAGAAAATTACATATTTGTGTCAAACTATCTGGGTCAACTGAAAGCTATCATAGACTAAGATTACAGAGCTCAACAGTCTTGCTATCCTTTTGTAGTCAGTGTTAAGTGCATGTTAGGAACTCTGGGTGTGAGCTGGTTTTCTCTGAGGGAAAACTTCTGTTTTAGGAAATCACTGCTGTCACACTCTTTGGTAATTCCTGTTATAGAGTGGAAATTTCAAATGCTGTTTTCTGCACATCTTAAGGCTGGCAACTTCACAGAAATTCCCATAGAAACCAGTAAGCTTTGTCAAATGTCAAGCTGTTTTGGCTAAAGTAGCATATCTGTGTGATGAACCGGTTTTGCTATATAATCGGGTTGCAGCCTTACTTTCATGCAGTATGATTTAAATACACAGGAGTTTCAGCTAACTTGTAGCATGGATGTATCAGTAATTTGACTGTTAAATGGCAAATATGTGTAGGACAAAATATATCAGGTTTGGAATATTTTAGTTCACCACAGGGCAGAGAGCAGTGATCTTGGAAAACATGAAGTTTTCCCACGAAGAAAAAAAAGCTTAGTTTCTGACTACATATTGACACATTACTGTAGAGGTCTATTGCGGTCCCATTATTCCTCAGCCTTATTCCAAAATAGTATTATTGAACCAATAAAGAGTTACAAACACAGCTGAGCACATAACCAGTCATTCTGAACAATAACATAAGAGCCATTTTCAGGGCTTGTTTCATTATATCTAAAAAATAACTCATCACAGTTCATGTTGTGCTGCTATATACAATAACACTCTGATAAAACACAAATATGTTTAAATAGTGCATGTACCCTGATTCATTTTGATACACATGCCAGTCACCAGAGAGGGTCACTGCACTGACAGTCACACCAGAGCATCAAGGGTGGCAGTCGAGTCTAGATCCATGTCAGATACTGATTGACCTCTGCATGCTCCACCCACAAGCATGCCATAATGGGTTCTTTGAGTGATGCCATAGAACAACCATGTTTGTCGATGTACGAGTGTGAAGAACCTTTTAAAAGCTTTGAAAACTTCCACGTATTGTAAAGATTCCACACCCTTTAAAGGACTCCTCTCAGAAGTTCTTTACTGTTACACTCTCACATCTTATACAAAATTGGTTCCACTGGAAGATTCCTTAGGGAACCAGAGGTGGCTATTCTATGGCATCATGCAAAAATCTTTTAGGCACTTTTTCTTTTGGAGTGTGCATTGTTTTGTCATTACTGTTGTGAGGTTGGACAAGCATTACAGAATGCTGGAGGCCCTAACTCACTAATTTAGAGCGTGTTATACAAAAAAAAAAAAAAAAGTTGACACTGTTAGGATAGATTGAGTATATGCGTTTCCCAAATGTCTGGTTTCAGAACAAAGATGTAGACATGGTTAGAAAAACGGAACAGTAGCTCAGTAGTGTAACATTGCAAACTGGTAACTGAATGTTACCCAACAACTGTAGCGATCAAATTTGAGAAACATGTTTTGATTTATTTTTTAAATGAGCTTTTTGCTGCAGTTTTGCATTATGTTTAATAGGGTTTTTGCCAAAGCTTATTCAACCACACAGCAGTTGCTAAGAATCAATCTTTTTTTTTTTTTTGAGTGGAGCATGGATTGGTAAAAACAGTCAAATGCTTAGTACAAATAACAGTCTTCTGAGTGTCTATATTTTGGCAAATGTGACAAAGTCTACATTTCTTGAATGTCTCGACAAGATCTAACATCTTAGCACCACCTTAAAAAATGCCCAAACTTATCTTCTGAAAACCATAAACAAGAGGGGAAAAAAATACTGAACTCTTTTACAAAAGCATAACAAAACTCACATTTGCCTTGTGAAGTTCAAAAAGTAATACTGGACTTGCTTGTACAAAACTTTTTTACATGGATTTCAAACTTGGTCACGGAGACCACTTTTAAGAAAGTGGATACAAAAAAACAGACTTGGCTGTGAAGTGCAAACGTCTCTGACCGTCATCAGGGGCCAGAGTGCATG
This sequence comes from Hydrocynus forskahlii, assembly GCA_037974365.1. Classification (NCBI taxonomy): domain Eukaryota; kingdom Metazoa; phylum Chordata; class Actinopteri; order Characiformes; family Alestidae; genus Hydrocynus; species Hydrocynus forskahlii. The sequence continues at coordinate 25,091 of JBBPCX010077914.1, forward strand.
AGTTACGAGTTGTGTGTGTGTTTATTTTTCTTATTTGGATTTGTCCTCAATCTGTGTCTGCTCCTCTTCTACAACTAGTATCTGTAGGTTGTGAATCTGTCCGTTGGCTTCTATCTGCAGCTCTTCCGTTTCAGTGTGTACCTCCTCCGTTTCTCGGTGTACAACCATTTCCTCCCCAATCGCCTCCTTCATAGCCAGGCTCGTCTCTTCAACTCCTCCCGTGGCTTCTGCTTCCAGCTGCAGCTCCACGACTCCTACACCGTGTTCCCCCGGGGCCGGATCAATCTCAATTACAGTGGCAGTGTGAGCCTGGCTTTCATCCTCATGCTCCACGCCTACTGCACCCTGGGTCAGCCGGACGAGCTCCACAGGGCTTACCATGGTGCAGCTAGGGTCCTGGACTGCTGCCGTGCCCAGCAGCGTGATCCCTTGCGCTGGATGGAGCGTGATGGTCTCGTGTTTCCCGTCTGCGGTAATGCGTGTGAAGACCTAGATGCAGAGGTGCGAAAAAAGTTATATATTAACATATACACTACCAGTCAAAAGTCTGGACACACCTTCTCATTCAACAATTTCCTTTGTTTTTATTAATGGCTATATTGTAGATTAATATTGAAAACATCACCTATTGCTCTGATGACAGCTTTGCACTTTTGGCATTTTTTCAATCAGATTCATGAGGAATCGACCAGGAATGGTGTTTAATTGGCACATGTTCTTCGTCAAGAGTTCATTAGTGGAATTTCTTGCCTACTTAATGTGTTTGGGATCATCAGTTGTGATGGTCGGGTTGGTACACTGTTAGCGATACTATTCCACTACGGTTCTACTCCACATTATGGCAAGAACCACTTAACTAAGTAAAAAAAAAAAACAAAAAAAAAAAACAGTCCATCATTACCTTATTACAAAACATATTCTGGTTTGTTTTTTTCGTTTACTGCATAATTGCATGTGTTCCTTCATCATTTTGTTTGTTTTCAATATTAATCTACCATGTAGAATAAAAACAAAGAAAAAACATTGAATGAGTGTGGTGTGTCCAAACTTTTGACTGGTAGTGTATAAGCAGAGCTTGATGAACACACCCATTTAAATATACTATTTTCCACACACTTGGGCTCATACACATGTACATACATACACCGTACATCAGCCATAACAGTAAAACCAGTGACAGGTGATTATCTCATTCCGTTCCACACTTCATATATCTATGAAACTGTAGTCATATTAACTCATTGACTGCCAGCCATTTTCAAATCAGGGAACTCCCCTCTGCCAGAGTTTTTGAGCATTTTTACTCATTTTTGAAGAGCCACAGAAAATTGTGTGTTATGACCATATAAACCCTGAACCTACCAAAAAAATTTCATCCAAAAAAAAAATTAGTTTCTACCCTTTTCCATTCTTTAGCAATCAGCTGTAGAAGATAGGTTGGTTTGACTAAAAACGCCTGTTTTGACCAAAAAAAGGTAGAAAACAAGCTTTTTGTGAAAGACATTTCAAGCAGAAGACACTAATATGTTTTGCTTTGGTGACCCCTCTTACATATAAAATAGTTGTTCCCTTATATAAAACACTGAGAATGGTTTTTTTTTATCAAAACAATAACAATTTATTCACAAATATACATCTATATACATGGTGCAAACATATGTATGTGTGTGTGCGTGCACGTTTTCACCCCTACACTGAATAGCTCATTTTAGTGTGGTAATCTGTAAAACATTCTACACGATTTTTCCCACATTTCCCATGATCAGGGCACTATCCAAACTATTGCGACTGCGATACATACTCTGTTCGAGTGTGAGCTGCTTAAATTTCTCAGATTTCGGTCTGTTCGGCGACATAGCTAACTTTTTTATTAGCACCATAATTCTCCTACAGTCTTCTACGCACATCTTCCATCCAAATTTGCACTACTGCCACCTGCAGGTCAGTTTTGTCATTAAATTCTATGTGTGCAAGCCTGATATTTACAGACAAGCTTCCCCAGATCAGCCCGTCCCATTGAAAAACGTAATTGACGTCTATAGACGTCAATGGCAGTCAATGAGTTAACATGCAAAAATACAATTCCCAGTTATTGATATCTGTATCAGCCACTATAAAGTGTTACTTATTGGTTACTTATCGTCCCCGTGGATCCCTACCTGTGAGCCCACCGGAAGAGCATGCAGGGTGACTGCGCTGGGTGGTTGAGCCAGGCCAGCTACAGCAAAGGGCTGTCCGACAGAAGGCAGGGTAATGGGGGAGAGCACAGTGAACTGTGGAGGCTGGATGGTTACAGGCTGCCCCAAGGTCGAACCCAGCAGCGTGGTGGAGGCGGGCCGCTGCAGTCGAGGACGTTTGGAGGCACGTTTGGCAGGCGGAGAGGAGGAGGAGGGTGCTAGCAGGGTCCCAAGAGCCTGGGACTGGGACAGCCAGCTCTGCTGTTTCTTTTGCTCCTCCAACTGCTGCTCCAGACCTAACAAAATACATACACACACAATAACTCACAGCTTTACAAATAGCTTCTAATAATTTAATCTCTCACTGCAACATATATCTTGGCAAATGAAATGATCTTAAAGTCAATAAATATAACATTTCTCATTGTGAGATTTTTGTTAAAAAAAAAAAAAATCTAGTTTCTGGACGTTTTGTGTTTGGCTTAAATATTTTTTTGCAGTTAACTGTCTTTGCCTAGCAGACAATTGTCTTTGTTTATAGAACAAATGCTTAAAAATAAGCACGTTTTCCAATGGAAAAAGACCATTCCACTATAAATAATTTTACCTTTAACTTACACAATTTAACAACAGGTATCAGTACTCACTGGTCAGGGTTCTGAGGACACGCTTTTCTCCTGGGTCTGTTATTTGTCTTCGAACGCTCAGGATGCGTTTGATTGAGTCCAACAAGCCAAACACCTGTGCAAGGTTACTCAGAACTGCCACTTCTGCAAAAAAAAATATATCACCCCCAATATCACTAGCCGAGAGAAATGTTACATCTGAAAAACTCTTCACAATGAAGCTGTAAGTACTGTTTCGGCCCAGACTGCATTTTACATGCAACAAGAACAGACCAAAAATAACAAAAACAGACTGAAAAAGAGAGGTTGGAAATGGTCATGTAAAAATGAAATTATGCCTGTTTTGGTACACAGAACTACAGAAAGGTCGTAAGTGAACCTCAGGTAAAAACAAGTTGTGTAGAAAAGTGAGTGTTTTCATAACCTAATTCTGTCTAAACCAAGACACTGAAAAGCTTTGTATTATCCATTGTATATGTTATGCAGATAAGCTACATAAAGGGCTGCAAAAGAGACTGTAGAGTGTTTTAAAAAAATAACTCACCTGCATCCTGTAGGTTTGCCTGGTCAGAACGGAGCTGCACCCCCCTCAGTAACTCCAGCAGTTCTGTACGGATGTTACTGACCACCTCCCCCATGAGTCCCACATCTGCGATGCCCTTCCAGAAACTGAAAGTCTCCTCTGGAGGACACACACACACACACACACACACACACACACACACACACATATACATACACACAGGCGTACACATCAGTTTGTCATGGTATTATTTATGAAAGATGTTCTCAGCCCTGGTCTTGCACTTCAAAGCTTTCTAGTTTTAGAGCTTTTGCGATATAGAGCTAATAGTTCATGCTTTGTCACTGATCTCACAAACGCTCTTGAGGCTGAATGCAATCAAATCCTCATAGCATTGCTCCAACATCTAGTTTGAATCTGTCTCCGAGGAGTAGGCACTGTTACTACACCCAAGGGGTAAAGACACCCAACGAATACCCTTGATTTCAGATACATGCTGGACAAGCAGGTTGCTACAAACACATGTATATATAGCGAATAATAAAGGAAATGTTCACAAAAGCATTTTTGTGTAATCTGCTTTCAGCTCTTAAATTAAAATGCAAAACCATTCCTGTCCATCCATCGTTTCGGTGGACACTCAGCTTTAGTCATAGCCGTTTTTTATGAATGGTGTCTACAACACTGTCTTATTACACTGGATCATTTTGGATAACTGTTCCAAGGCTGCTTTACACTGAACCTGGATCTCACCAGATATCTCCGGTACTTCCTTCTTCTCTACAGTTTCCACGGTAGCAGAAGTCCAATCCAAAGACCCGGAGGCTTCTTCTGCTTTCTCCTCCACCATGACAACCTCTCCTCCGTTACCCATGGCAACCTGCCCTAGAAAATCAAAGATGCATGCTACAGTTTGGCAATACAAAAATTCTCCCAGAACATAGAGAAGATTTGGGTTAAAACTATGTATGATATATAAAATTTCCTTTAATTTGTGTAGATCCGAAAGTTTTGCAAGTAATATGTGTGACAGCCTGCACATCCAGGTCATGAAGACTGCAGAGTATGTGTGTGTGTGTGTGTGTGTGTGTGT
>JBBPCX010077965.1:0-29486 GCA_037974365.1 Hydrocynus forskahlii
GTTTTAAATGTTGGAAATCCTCTTCCTGTAAATTATGTAACTTCCTGTAAATTATGTCACTGCTGGAATGTGCCATTTTTACAGGGTTCTTTTGTGTGTCAGTAACAGGGTTGACTTGAAATCAGGGGACACTGATAAAAAGATTTAATTTTTATAGAGATGACATGTGTTCATGCTAAAAACATTGCTTAACAATGAGATTTCTTTTAGAACCATATACAAATGTGAAAATTTTATGCATTTTCCAACTATTTACTATTAAGAAGACCTGCTGAAAAATAACTTTCATAGTGAGGGACAGGCCCAAATCCCTGCCTTATCAACATAAATGCAAATTTAACCATGGACAATAATATTTAATTTACTTAATTTGTAGGAAGTACTGATGATAGAAGGCATACTAATGTTATGTTTTCAAATCATGCATGTATCTGGTATTATAGTGACATTATGACAGATTATTTCTCTGGGACGCAAAATGTACCGATTCCACGGAATGATACTCTGTTTGGTCTTATGACTCATCATGCTGTCTACCCATTCTTTCTGTCTTTTGGTTCGAAGGTGTTGGCTCTTTGGATTAAACTGCAGAGAGTTATTGACTGTCTGTTAGTTTCCTCTTGATTTGAACTTTAATCCGAAGGCTGTTGTAAAACCTGAAGAGGGAGCTCTAAAACAAAACCATTTTGTTTATTGTGATTGGCAGTCTGATTGAAGGCTGTTCTGAAAGCAAAGATAATTCATGAATTATTAATGAATCATTGGCTTGCTCTATGGGGCCTCTCCGAGCAGCTGTGGTATACCAACTACTGTTTTTGCCCACAGGTCTTCTTATCCACCATGTTTAGCTCAGCATGAGACTGTGGAGTGACTGTGAATCTAGAGTGACTGTGACTTCTTGACAAATATATAATCAAGGGTTGACATAAGTGGTACGCAAGCACATATACATGTAAGTGGTACGCAAAACGAGCACCAGTTTTCAGTCTTCACAGCGCAGATGCGTACCTAATTTGTGACTATACTGCGCGCAACCCCCCCGGAACCATGAAGACACATAGACCTCTGCGCGCACCACCACTCCCAAACGTTGTCTAATGACAAATGTTATCCATTAGTCGTTAGAAAAAACGAATTAACTTGTGTTTCATATTCATATCATATCTGGATACATTTTAGGCAAATTCCATTTACACTTTTCACTAAAATGTGTACTCAGATCAAAGACTTGCTCAAAAGGTTGCTTCAAGGAAAATGTTTTTTGATGCAAGGTGTTAATAGTCTATAACTCCTATTCTGATCAAAAGCACTACTCACTTGCAGGTTGGGAGTAATGGAATTCCAGAAGGATACAAGAAAGACTCTGTATTCTGTTTCTGTTACTGTAAACCAAGTACAAAAACATGTAGAAGTAGCAAGATATAGTATAATGTCATGTTGTTTTCCAATTTTCCTGTGTTGACTACATTTGTAGATTTCATTTTGAACAGGTAATCAATAATCTGCATCAGAATATAGACAACCCTCCCAGCCCTGGGTATCTGCCTGTACTCTGACTCTCACTATAAACTTAGTCATGATTTAGTCTTATGATACACATAAAAGGTCATACATACCGTGAACTGCGTACTGGGGTACCTGTTATCTGCACAACCAAGTGGCACAGGCAGAACAAGGTTGAGACCAAAGAGAAAATAAAAGTATCCACAGAGATACGGGTGTTAATTAATCTTTTTCCCCATCAGCACATTATACAGGGAGTGATTCTACATCATTAAAATAAATGCAAAGGAAGACTACCAACAATATATCATTGAGTTGTTGCTGCTAAATTATGTTTAGAAGGCAGAGAGAATAATTAAGAGAATGTAAATCTAGAGAATATACAATCAGCTCCTCTTCCAGTGTCTCCTCTAATAATTTTCTTGCACAATCCTTTCTCAAATGCTTCTGCATAACATAAAGAAACACATTTTACAATTACCCATGTGTTAAACTGTGTGTTTAGACTCATGCCTAAGTCCATCAAGCCCTCTGCACCTGCACCATCGGCTTACCTTTTTCAAAAACAGTGTTCTCTAAATGAATGGCCTCCTTTTTAAACATGAATGATACAGGCTGATGAAAATGACCCTTAATGTTACAACAAATGTTCTCTGTACTCGGCAAATAAAGTAAATATATAAATTCCATAGGAGGCCATTACCACAAGGAAAAAGCCATACCTGATCACAATAAACACTTTATTTTATTACTTATATTATCCCAAGCAATTATTGGCACTTCCTCATAATGTATTTTGTGCAATTTCATCTTTGCCAACAGGACAGCAGTCTTCTCTTGTAATGTTTTACACGACTTGAAAACACAGACGAAGGGATTTTTGACCATTGCTCAATGCAGAATGCTGACGGCCTAGTGGTTTGGGAGTTGCCCCTGTGATCAGAATTCCAGGACTGCTAGTGCCACCTCTGAGGTTCCCTTGAGCAAGACACCGTCCCCACACACTGCTCCCCTGGCGCTGTGTTTCTGGCTGCTAGCTGCTTCGCTTGGTGAAAGGGTTAAATTCAAGGAAAGAATTGTGTGCTGTTCACACTTTGTGCAGTGTTTACATATGACAAATCGTCACTTTACTTTCTAGAAACGATATAGATTGTGCAGAGTTCTGGGGGTTCTCTTGTGCACTTTCTTCTTCAGTTCATCCCACAGGTTTTCAATTAGATTTAGGAGATGCGACGGATTTTTTGTGTTCATTTAACCATTTTTGTGTGAATGTGTGCTCTAGATCATTGTCCTGCTGGAAGACCCTGCCATGATCAAGTTTTAGCTACTTGGCAGAGGCAGATAGATTTTGATTTCAAATCTCCTGGGACTTCTTGTAATCCATGATGCCATGTATGTAAACAAAACTGCCAGGGCCTCTGAAGGAGAAAAAGCCACACAGATCGGCTTACTATTCTCTACAGACAACTTCAAGTGCTTTTGCCTGGGGTGGAAAAAAAGGAAAGGCTTCTTTCAGGCATACCTTCTAAATGGCCTCTTAGCATAGAGTTGACATCAAATGGATTTAGAGACATGGTGACCTCAAGATGATTCCAAATTCTGTTTTTCTGAAACTGTAGTCTTTGGAGACTTTGTACTGCTCTGACCATCTTCACTGTGGCTGTCAGAAAAGTAGCCTTGCATCCTATTCCAGTTTGGTTTATTATTAAGAATACTTCTTAAACACTTTTGCCTTTTTGTAATGCTGTGGAATCTTTCCCATGGTAATGAATGACTAATGGATTTGGATCAAGTGTCATTGATTACTGCTCAAAAGTTTCCTAAACATTTAGGCCAGCCTCATATGGGTTAAATATGTGTGATTATATGTGATTTTGTTTAAATTCACTTCCTTCTCAGACTGAACATGCCTCAAAAAGGTACAATTTTTTCTATGTTTGATATAATATTAACGTCATGTCTGATGAAGTGATTCTTTGTTAGTTTTTTCAGACAGCTTTAGCAAGAGGGCCAACAGTTCTAGAGGGCACTTTACAACTTTGCTTTGACATTTTCTGTAGTTTGAATCAGAATCAGAATCAGAATCAGAAAACTTTATTTATCCCGGAGGAAATTGTTTATGTGGTGACTGCCACATCACACAGACACAGAGAGACACAGAATAATGTAAAATAAATAGTAAGATAAAATACAATAACAAAATAAATAAAATAAGTCTAATATAAGTCTAAATAGAATCTAATAATTTGCTTCTTTACTTTAGAAGATTTAGATACACAGTAGATTGGAAATGTCATTTTTGTCTTTTTAACGTACATCTGATCATTTCTTGGTAATTTGTATTATTTTGGTCTAGTTTCAGGCCTGGTGACTTTCTCTATGCAGACACTTCCCAGAGAACTGAACCTACGGGCATTTTGTGCAAAAATAATTGTATTTAGGTTAAACATACATCGCAATGTTTAAAGGTCCCATTTCAGTTTTGTATTTTACTGAATTTTATCCCCCAATGTTAATTGTTTTGTACATTTTCTATCCCTTTTTTATCCTATGGAATTTAAAATGCTGTTTTTTTAGCGTGTCTTTAAGGCTGATACCCTTAAATGTTCTCTCTTTTGATTGACTGCCCTGTATTGTTGCTCATTCAAAAACCATCTAAACAGAGGTATGAGTCATTACTGAACTGTGAACAGGCAGACCTATTCAGCTAGGCTGACGAGGCAGAAACATTTAAATAGGATTTGATATACCATTCCTATTTATCCTAATATTCTCTATACTATAATCTACTCTACTAAACTAAACTCAGTGCCTGTTTTGGCATCATGACTGCTTTTCTTATTTTGATTCATACAGATCCAGGATCCTAGGCTAGAATGCAAATTTTGATTTCTGATAACGGACAAGTGAATTAGCATTCTTTTTAAATTTAAAGTATTTGTCTTAACCTTTGTGCCTTAAACAGAAATATAACATAACTGAAATACGTTTGTGTATTCCTCTCGCAAGATGACAGCAAATTCAGCATCACTGTATCAACCTAAGTGTAGGTACAACTAAATGAGCTCTCCCTTTGGTTAGGCCTCAGGCATTTAACTGAACTTCTGTCATGTCAGATTAACTGCAAACAGAATTAAGAATTGAAAAAAAATTATTAATTCAGATCCTACTTAACTGATTATGGTCGTCAAATTTCACCCTCTAAATCATCTGCTAAATCAAAAAATGCCCTGTCCTTTAATCATGCTTTTATAATATAGCTTCATTTTCCATAAAGAACTCAGAAGCCTGGAATGAACAATTATTGCTCAAAACATGCAGTTTTCTGATTTAATATCTTGGGCAAGCTGTGTTGTCCTTCGAGACAAAAGTTTGAGCACAGTTGATCTAAACATATGGGATAAACTAAATGCAGACTGTAAGACAGACATTATCTATTGCTGCATTAAATGGGACCTATTATGCGAAACTCATTTTAGTTATAACAGGTCTATGGGCTATACAAAACATGTTCATGAAGTTCTTTGCACAAATTCACTCTCACATAAAGAGATATTACCAGCTCTATTCTTCACAGTTTCAGGGCCATTCAAAACGAACCGTTTGGACGGAGGGCCCCATATGACGTCAGCAGGGGGCCAATTTGCATAGAACCGCCCCTCATCGGTTGAGACCCCACCCACTAGCCTGTTGCTAGTCACCCCTTTCAGTGCCTGACCACTGCAGGGGCAAAAACTCACTCCGTCCAGCTGGCCAATACTCGCTCAAAACACAATAAAACAACCTCCGCTATTGGTTAAGGCAAAGAAATTGGTGTGAAAACACACCAATCACGGCGTAAAATGAGTGTTTTGTTCCTGTGGACGTTATTAGCCTGTTGATGTGTGAAGAAGGACACACACACACACACACACACACACACACGCACACACGCACACATACTTTATGGAGAAAAGCATTGGGACACCTGACCATTACACAAACAGGGATTTTAATGACATTGCATTCAAATACATAAACTTTCATATGGAGTTGGTCCCCCTCGCAGCAATAACAGCTCCCACTTTTTTGGAACGCTTTCCACAAGCTTTTGGAGTTTCTGTGGGAAATTTGTACCCATTCATACTGTAGAGCATTTATGAGGTCAGGCACAGATCTTGGATGAGAAGGCCTGGCTCACAATCTCCGTTCCAGTTCATCCCAAATTTGTTGGATGGGGTTGAGGTCAGGGCTCTGTGTGGTATCAGTCAAGTTCTTCCACAACAAACTCATCCAGTCTTGTCTTTATGGACCTTGCTTTGTCCATTGGGGCACAGTCATGCTGGAATAGAAAAGGGCCTTACCCAAACTGTGTCCAGTTGGAAACATGGCATCGTCCAAAATGTCTTGGTATGAAGCATTAAGATTGAACCATTAAGATAGCTCTTCACTGGAAGTAAGGGGCTTAGCCCAATAAACAGGTGCCCCAATACTTTGATCCATATTATAGATTGTATTATAGATTGCGGGATCTTTAAGCATGAAGACATTTTCACTAGGTTTCAGAAAGGAAATGAGATAATGGGCCTTGTAATTTAAATCTTAGGCTAGATTGCTATAAGCCCGATATATATATATACACACACAGTAGCTCCTGTAATTAATACTGTGGTTGAGGGCTTCAAGTAATCCTCAGAGTCATGCTGACACTTCATCTAAACGCTACAAGAGACGCACAACTGGTTGGACAAGTCTACATGCTTTCACTCAGCTTGTCCAAGTGACATGTTTCGATTTATTGCACCCGTTTTCATACAATCCTAGTTTCTGCACGACGATTGATTGTCTCACCTCTGACCCACCGCCAATCTGAAGTACTAACCAATCAAAGCGTGGGTGGTGGAATCTCATTAGCCAATCCTGAGTCGGGGGAGGCAGGATCTGTCTGGAAACGGGTGGGAAAAAGTGCATCGAGCATCCTCGAGAGGTAAGGCTGCGATTTGATTGGTTGGTGGAAATACGAGTTTGGCGAGTTGATGCACACCTGTTGACATGCAACATTTTTGGGGCAGCATGCTCGGAGGATACATGGTAAGACAGTTTTTAGGTGCTTACAGGGTGAGTTTGGGTTAGGAGTGTGTTTGGAATAAAATTATACGCTTAAATCGCTTATTTCAGGAGGCGGGAGAGGCAAGGTTTGCTGAAAAAGATGAAGTTGTGGCCTCAGGGGAGAGAAGACATGTGAGTGTCTAAACATGTAAACAGTGTCAGCCTCAGCCCTTTTCTCTCTAGCTCATAACTTTCATTTTTGCTTATTTCATGTCTTTTAACCGTATTAATTCTCGTTTTCACCACTTTTGACCCGAGTCAGAGCAGTCTGACGGCTCTAAACTTTGTTTGGGGAACATTTCTCCCTTCAGGCACAACATGTAGTGTAGTAAAATAATACACATTTAAAACTACCTTTTTATTTTTTTCCCAAAATAACAATTTGTAATTGTTATTTGCTTTTTGTTGAAAATCTGTAAGCCAAATACACTATAGGGACAAAAGTATTGGGACACACCTCTTAATGATCGAATTCAGGTGGCCCCTTACGTACAATCTTAATGCTTCAGCATACCAAAACATTGCAGACACAGTTTGGGGTGGAATAACATGGCTGGCCTACACAGAGCCCTGACCTCAACTCCATCCAACACCTTTGGGATTAACTGTAATGGAGATTCCGAGCCAAGCCTTCTCGTCCAACCTCAGTGCCTGACCTCATAAATGCTCTACAGAATGAATGGGCACAAATACCCAGAGAAACTCCAAAATCTTGTGGAAAGCCTTCCAAGAAGAGTTGAAGCTGTTATAGCTGCAAAGAGGGACCAACTCCATATTAAAGTCCATGTATCTGAACGCACTGTCATTAAAGTCCCTGTTGGTGTAATGGTCAGGCGTCCCAATACTTTTGTCCATACGCTTTAACTAAATAAGGGAAGAAAAGTCACTTTTTGCCATATGGTTTGACTTGTTAAAAAAAATAATCTGATTTGTGCTCTGACAAGCTCAGAGAACGTGAATGGACCAGTTTAAGATTTCAGATATTAACATTAATGGATTAAGGAAGTGTTATGACTTTTTTCATAACTATGTAGCAGAGGTGATGGACCATGTGATAATAATCTGTTTACAGGGTGAAAGAGGATTGGTTTTGCTTGCATAATATAGGTGATACATGTTTGTATATTATTTATTTAATGTCTGATGTGTATGTGTTTATTCTTAGAGCATTACACAGCTGCAGGGAGTTCTGAACAGAGTGTCTCTAAGTCCTTTTAACAGCAAATACAAGGTAAACACAAAGACTGAGCATGCTCCATTCTGTTAAGATCACATTATGAACTGTAGCAATTCCTTGTTAGTGCTCACTCACCTGCTAGTATGGCCTTTAATGCTCTGTTTGAGTGGTAATGGAAATTTTGAAATACTCTGTTCTTAAAATTGCACCTGAACGGTTACAGTGACATTTACAGAACCCTCCATTAAAATGGGCAACCCTGGTAAACATGAGCAAAGCAGACTGTAACAGCATTCTTGAATGCTCATCTTTTTGGTCTTTCATTGAAAATATGAACAAAAATCTAACATTTGTTTGAAGTACTGTGATTGAGGGAAAAGACTTCAATCTTGTCATGAGTAAACATGCTTCTCAAATCTGTGTGTGGCACAATTGTTGGCACTCCTACATTTAATATTTTGTGTAGCGTCTCAGAAATAATGTGTTCTCCTATCATGCTTAACACAAAGTAAGGCATCTCAGATAATTTCTTCATATAGAAAATCCCCAGATTCTTCAGATTCCAAAGTCTATGCTTGTGGACTCCCCTCTTCAGCATCCCGCAGGTTTAGGTGTAGGGTCTGGGATAGCCAGGCAATAGCTTGATTCTGTGGTCACTTAATTATTTTTGTGTTGATTTTAAGGTGTGCTTTGGATTAATGTTCTGCTTATAGATCCATGGCCCAGTTTAGGCTTCCTTACAGAGGTTTTGTTTTTTATATGTGGTGCTACTTGGGAGTCCATGATAACATGTATCTGAACAAATTGAGTTTGCTGTTTCTTCTGACAGCCCTCTTAAACAATATTTAATTATGTAGGTGGTATCTGATTTATTTTGGGGGATAATCTGATCCCAAGAACTAACTAATGTCTGCAGTTCCTCAGCTCTGATCCTTGGAGATGCTTTGGCCTCTTGAACCGTTCACTTCTTAATTACTGCCATGTGGAAAAGGGCATTTTAACTCTCTAAATGTTTCTTGTTCTGTGCAGCTCAACAACCTGTTGTCACACTTCAGTTGTGTATTCTCTTTCTCATTTAACTCAGGGAATTTAGATTATCACTCGGGCAAAGGTGTGAAACGGAAGACATCAATAGGAATACACTTTAATTAGATTTTACTTCTAACAATTTCTAGTGGTGCTAGGAACTGTGAGGAAAACAAATGAGACAAATATTGCTTTCATGATATGATTAAATGATATGAACTTACCAATGTGTTGAATGAAAAATCAAATGGAGAGGAACTGTATAAGTTGGAAATTCCAGGTGATGCATGAGTTAGAGATCTTTCCTCAGTAGTGAAAAAATGCACAAAACATGAAGATGAATGTGAACATATATAACTGATGTAAGTTAATGTAATTGAAATAACCACTTTTTAATGTAAGATGTGTGAGTGGGATGACCCCCAAGCCATCTTTATCCATGTGTTACATGTATCTTCTAATAAGCACCCAAAAAGAGAATAGTCATATATGTGTGACATTCCAGTGAACACTTGAATACAAGTTAAATATACCTTTCAGGAACCTTCAAAAATAACTGTGTTCAAGCAAACTCAAGCCATTTATTGTTTTTTTCTCAATTTATATCTCTTTCAGACCCTTGTTTCATCTCCTTCAGAATCCAGTTTCTCTTCAACACCTGACTCACAGTCTAAACAGGTTGGTTTACTGTGACCTGGCTTTCAGACAAGAGTCCATGGCCTGTACTTGAAGAATGTTGATGCTACATGTGATACATGCAGTAGATTTAATCTTGCTCATAGTTTTTATGCCATTTGGATTTTATGCTTCTGCTTCCTTGTTCTATTAGGAGAATGGCTTTCTTATTGATCTCTCCAGTGGCACAGAAACGTCAGGTAACCAGCTTGCACAGGTAAGACTGTACTTTTATTGTTTCACATTTGTTTGCTTTTGGCAAAGATTGCCCTATTAAAACATGACATTAAACTGTTACACTGCAATAAACTCAGGGGTATTGTGCATAAATGAAGCTGTTTTGCTTTTGATTGTGATTCTGTTTTTTCCCTATACATAAGATGTGTTCTGTTTTGTGTGCAGAATGGACAGGAGAACCGGGTAAAACCTTTCCGACCTAGGGCTCAGGTAAAACTTCCCATGACTTTTGAGAGACTTGATTTAACACCAAAATGTATTTACATATACAATATAATATGACAATGACAAGTTACTGGGATAAAATTTAGGTCTCATCACTCAGGGACCAGATGTACTTATAATCACAGACGCTGGGCAAAAATTGCCACAGTATGTGCTCGCAGTGTGCCTTAATGTGACATTCTATCCACAAAGACTACAACTTAAAACAATGTGTATAGCCAAGAGGCACAGGGTGGGAAAGGACAGTTTTACACTTATTCTAGTGGTAAACATTCTTTCAGCATGTTTGAGGCTTGTAAAATTGTCTCACCATTGTGTCGGCTACCAGTGCTAAAGGCAGTCTCTCAGCAGCATGTCTTTGGAGAACCTTGGTTTTAAAAGACCAATGAAACTTGGCACAGTACAACACATTAGGCTTTGTAGAATTGTCTTTGTGTTCAAATCTCTCTTTCTTTTATTTCCGTGCCAGAATGGAGCTACCAGCCAACCATCTAATCCTTTCTTTTCTGCTCCAGAGGTAATACCATTGTGCTTGTTCATTTTAGACATACTTCATTCCAGAATCATGACAATAAGTACCTACAGGTGTATTGCTTAACTTTAAAGTGGCTCTGTCTTTCTGACTCTCAGAGCAAAGTTAGTGCACTCAGTGAGAGCTCAACCACCGTGAACCCTTTTTCCACTGAAGGCAAAGTAAGATATGTTTTGCTGGTGTCCTTCGTGAAAAGAGGAAATGAGGAAACCTAGGTATGGTCTAATAACATTGTTTGTTTTGTAGGACTCAAGCATAAACCTTGTTGGTGACAGAAAAATCATACTGCCAAATGTGAAGGATTTAGTCTCAAGAAGTGAACAAAGTCATGCCTGGCCTCAGGATTCGGCATCTGCTGCTGAAGTGTTGGATCCATTTAAGGAGGATTTTGTCCAAAATGATTGGGCAGTCTTCCCACCTCCTTCTTCATACCATGTACCTAAAGACCTGCAAGTCACATCTAACAATCATACATCTGATATATTCCAAGCCACACCCCCTTCCTGGCTTACAGACATCCCTCAGACTTTACCATCCAGTCAGAAAGAAGACACTGTTTTCCAGAGCATAGCGGCAAGTGAGATTAAGGAAAATGCAGAGCCATCTAACGAAAGAGATTTTCTTCTGGAGTTCATACTGGCCAATCAAAAAAATGATTGCCAGCCTTCTCCTACCACAACGTCCTCTGGATCAGACATCTTTAAGGACACTTCTACTTTTTTACCTCCACCTGCCATCACTAAAGACTCATTCCAAGGCTCAGATGTTTTCTCTGGCACCCCTACATCTGTGTCAAGTGATATTTTTCAAACCCCTTTGTCCAGTGTAGAGAACAAAGCATTCCAAAGTACCCCATTATTTCAGACCCCAGCATTCATACCTTCTGAAATTAAGGCATTTGATCCTTTATCTGATGATTATGTTGTTAATGATGGCTTTCTAAACCCACTGGACAAACTGTTTGGAACTGCTGTTGGCACTAACCATGACACTGATGGCACTCCTACAGAACAGAGAACTGGAGCATTCCAAGACAAATCTCCAGTTATATCACCAGTAAATGCCTCAACAGATGGTGGGCTGGTAAGAGCATTTAACTTCATTACCAGCATGAGTCTATCCCATGCAAGTAAACAATGTTAATGCATCAAATTTACACAATTTCTCTCATTCCTCCAATGTAAGCATGTATACTTGTCACATGGTGTCAGAAAACACATAAGCATGATTGTAATTCTTAATAAATTTTATAACCACTTAACATTTCTTGAGGCAAGTATGTGATCATTTAAGCACATTGCACAACATTGTCTTAAATTGTTTTCATTATGTTAACTCCATTAACCTGTAGCTGAAAAGCTAAACTAAAACACATGAGAAAGTACATTTGGACCAAGTACATTTTATTCATATGTTTTTGGTGAAACTATTGTTTTAAAGAATAAACAGTGGAATGTGTTATGTCTGTGTATTGCAGATGTTCAGAAGACGTCCTCCCAAACCAACCCCACGCAGGATTCCCAAGAATTCTAATCAGGTAAGTATAAAACTGTTTTACATGGCATTGTTTTTTTTTCAGTAAAATGTTTAATTAGTCTTCCTCTTTATTTCTCTTTTTCAGGCTGTAGACCAGCATTCTTTATCCAAACCTGCTCCTCCCACATCAGCACCTGCTCATTCCACAACCCCATGGACTCCTCTTAAACCTATCCAAACTCCCACATACACTCCTGTTCTTCCAACCAGCATTCAGGTGATTTGTATCTCTCTCTCTCTCTCGCTTTCTCTCTCGCTTTCTCTCTCGCTTTCTCTCTCGCTTTCTCTCTCGCTTTCTCTCTCTCGCTCTCTCTCTCGCTCTCTCTCTCCCTCCCTCCCTTCATCGGCGTGTCTGTCTGTTTAATTTTTTTTTCTTACCTGTAAACTTGCAATTATTGTTTTTGACAGAACGACGCGCCAGATGATCAAGTTTATGAGGACGTCCTACTTATCGGTCAGGTGTGTGTTTGTTGGTTTGTATGACTGTAAGACAAAATCTTAGTCTGGATGAGTTTGAATATATATAAAATGTCCTTTTGCTGTATTATAAAGAGGATTTTCACATATTAAAAAAAATCTGTATTCGCTTGTTAAAAAGTGTCAACAGTCGTTCAAAGTGGATATTTTAAAAGTATGCTGTTAAAGTATGAAATTAACTTTCCATTTTCATTTTTTTCCAGTGGTGGTGAAAGAAACCAGGGCTCACAATGTCTACACAATGCAAAATAGCTATTTTATTCCTTTTCCAATAATACCAGTGAACCTACTAATGTCATCTGATGTTTTATGTGTAACATTGATGAATAGATGAAAAATAAACATTGTGGGGCAAACTTCATCTTAAACAATGCCTCAGGCATCAGTATTTATCATTTTGAGGAGCAGCTTTCTGTAAGATAGCTTTTAGAGGCATGAAGTATTTAGCACATCTGGCTCCTGTCATCACCAATGTGAAAACTTCTGACTTGCTAAGTTTCTTTAAAAAAGTTTGTGTAGTGTGTAACAACCCTGTCCTACCTGCAACTGGGCTGGAGTTGCAGAGTTTCCCACCTAGACAAGTAGACGCATGACACCTCTAAGAGTCCTTTGGCAAAACACTCTATTCTTCTGTATCTGTGGTCTGATCTGAGTGTCTGCCAGAAGCATACATGTAACTGTAGAACAGAGTTTTAAACCTCAGTGTCATTATAAAATAAATGTGAGATATGAGTAATATAATTGTACAGAAACAAAAGGTGAAATTTCAAAGTGTGTGTGTGTGTGTGTGTGTGTGTGTGTGTGTTTTGGGTGATGGATATTTTACAGGAGAAATGTGTAGAAGACTGGCCAGAAGACAGCCCTCAGCTTTCGCCTGACTGGAAGCCTGTATGTAGCTGATTATACACAGAGTGACCATGTTTCTTCTTAACATGAGCATCAAATCATGTGGCTACAGCTAAAAGGAATGGTTGAATGGAAAAAATCAGATTTACTAAATTTTCTGCAGACATCAGATGTAGTTGATCAGCCAAGACAGAGTAATCATAAATACGGAGTAATCTGATCCGAGATCAGTCGTCAACAGCCCTGGGGTTTTTAGCTTACAGTAAGACATTCTTTGTTTTAAACCACATCCACAGAAAAGGCGTATGGTAGGTAGGCGTGGTGGTAAAATGGTTTTCCTGAAACATGTTTGGCACCGAAACATCGCCATGTTGAGCATAATTTTAGTGCTAAGTATTGTTGTTGTCCTTGTGCATTCTTTAGTGGAATATTACACCATGTTACACATGGTATGGCTCAAGCTGGTATCACAAACATGAGTGCCTTCATTTTACTACACTGGCCTACATATTTGGCATATCTAAGTCTAGCAGCATACCACTGATATGAGTTGAAACTTCATGCTTGCAGCATGAATGAACTGCAGAAAAACCTGCCTTGTGCACCTTTTTTCCATGCAGTACCAAATTCAGGTTGTTTAGAGGCCAAATAGGTTTCTACCTAGTAACACTCACAGGTTTATATAATTAAATGGCCATTGGATGTACATTGTGTGACCCTAATTATTGAGTTCGGGTACTAACAATTGTGTTTCAGCTACAACTATTGGTAACATGTATAAAATCAAGCACATGGCCAAACAATCTCAATTTTCTCCAATCATGAACAGTATTGTGGGTCGCACTGTTGAGCTCAGTGACTTAAAACATTAAACATGGGACTGTTAGAGAATGCCACCTTTCCCAGAAAAATAGCTTGTGGATTCTTGTGCTCAGTGAGCGCCCCCTAAACAGCTGCGCGTTTACCATGCGTGAAAATGGCAGAAAACAGAGGCGCTATCCAGCCCTATATGTTTGACCTCGAGCCGGACCCAGATCTTCAACTAATCTAGTGGTTGGGGGCTCAACAGATGAGGGGTGGATCTAAGCAAATTTCCTTATTCTGACGTCAGGAAATAGGAGCCATCCAAACGGCTTATAGAAGCCTATGATTCCTGACACCAAAATCTTTCAATTGACTCACAGAAAACGGATGAATGTTTTTTTTTTCACGCTTGGAGTTTTTATAGGAGCAGTAGAGATCCAAATGGAAATACAAAAGGATGCAAAAAGTGAGTTTTGCATAATATGTCCCCTTTAATAGCCGCAAAGGGAGAGCAGAGGGCAGCTCCATATTGGTATTCATGGTTTTGAAACAGGGTGTCCAACAAGCTCATACACATGTAATGATCAGGTGACCCCATACATTTGGCCAGATAGTGTATATTTTAAATCTTTGCACAATAAAACAAATGTATACTTATTTTTCATGCCATTTCTTTCATCAGACTGGAAAATTAAGACTGAGGAGGGATTCCTTGAGGGTGAGCCATCGATGCATTAATATTCACACATTTATTTTGCTCTGTTTAAAACCATTTGATTTGATTTTCATTCATGTTCTCTTTAGACTGATTTAGAATCTGTGGGATCCCCATCTTCAGAAACTCTTGGAAAGAAGCATAGCAAAGTGGTATGTTTCCACTCTATTACAAAATCTAATTTTAACTGTAAAATCTCTAGGCTGCTGCTTAAGTTTTCATTGCATTTTCCACTCTTGTTTTTTTATTTATTTTTAGAAATTGAGCAAGAAGTTGAGGTCTTCATTCCTGTCTAGAAGAGGATCAAAGGTAAATGCATCAGTTCCATTTCCAGTTTAGTTCACTTCTACCGATTTCCATTTTTATGGAAAGGCATATGAAATAGCCGCAAGAAACAGATGGATGTTGTTGGATTTCAGGATAAATTTGGAGATGAACTGAAGGTTGCACAGACAGCAACACTTGGACGAGAGTCAATGGTATATACACAGATTATAGATTGTTTCATTTTTATCTATTCACCACCTTCTGTCTTGACACATTGTCAGCAGTTTCCCACCCAACATCAGTCATCATTTTCCTTGTTTTGTTGACTAGGAAAGAAACTCTGATAGCATGAACGTTGGCTATGGAGGTACATTGCCTTGGGGTACAAAGGTGATTAAAAATGTTTTTATTTTATTATTGTTGTTGTTGTTGTTGGTGTTATTATTATAAAGAGGTCTACCTCTTCTTCTTCTTTTTTGCTTGTAGTTTCCTGATGTTCCTTCCGATGAGGTTTTTTCATCCGATCAGGATGAACAGGGAGCAACAGCAGCCAGCAGATCGGTGAAGGTTTGACTCTTCACCGTTAAGTCCATTAATTATTTCATACAGATTTGACTTTGCATGAATTAATGCAGGTTTTTATTATCAACAGAAGAAGAAAACAAAACTAGTTGTTCCTCAGTTACGCTACAGAACATCCAAGGTAATTTTGTAAAGTTGTATGTTATTTGTTTTTTCAGAACTATAAACCTACAAATATTTTACTTTAGGTTTGGACACTAGCCTTAGCGTCATTATGTTTCTTATTTACACAGAAGTTGCCTAATGATGTTACTGAAAACGGATCAGGCCATTCCACGTTTCTGCATGCATCCAAGGTTTGTACCATGATCCATGTGCTGTTAAGAGTGAATCATGAATGTAGTTACATGAAGGGTACAACTAATCATGTTTGCCGCTTTTGTCTACTTTGCTGGATGGGTAATCAGCTGAATTTGGGTTTGGGGGAAAAGTGTGTAAATCATATTTTTATCTGCACTGTCCCTCAAGTGTGCCAAGGTTCTAAATGGATATGTACCATATTAATGCTGCCTACATTTTCTCCCAATTCTCTTTCTATAATATGTGACTCAATATGTTATGTATATGGTAATCAAATTCTGAAAAAATACATTTCATGTCCTATAGGAAGATCTGCTGGAAGAAGTGCCTGAACTACGAAGTGATATAAAGATGGGCGGTGTTGAAAAATATGGACCAGAAATGAAAGACTGCAGACCGGTATTTATATGACTGCTTGCCTATATGCCTGCTGTATTTAGGCTTAGTTTTGTTCTGGAGTTACTTTGTATCATTTATTGCAATTAAAATGTAAGATTTGTTTTTGACAGAAAGAGCCATTGAAATTCAAACCCGTTGTGCCTTCCCGGTCATCAAAGGTACGTTATATTGTAATGTAAATTTGTAGTGAAAACATTTCTTTCACTTTGCTGATTGTGGATGCTAAGCAATGTGTATAAAGTTTTTCCAGGTTTAGTCAGCACAGTTTGTCACTGTAGAACTCTGAAGGTGTATTCTTTTTTGTAGGAAATACTTGAAAATGATCCAAATACAACAAATGGCTTCGCATTTGTAGAAGAATCAAAGGTATTTTTCATGGACTTACTATATTGCATTCTTGTTTGAAATCAATGTCCGCACGTAATCTTCTGGAACACACAAAATGAGCTATTATAGAACATGTATAATAGTGTTTACTTGTGTATACTATTGATTTTCTTTGTATTTTATTGGTAAAAAAGTGTTTTCACATAATAACTATCATTTTGTTTAGTAATGATTCTGGATCAGTTGCTTAGCAATGACTTGCTTTGCAGATAACGTGCTGGAGGCTAGAAATTAAATATGTTTTATCAGAATTATAAAGCTGCAGCTTGTTTGCTCAAATTCTGAAGAGTGTGAGAGCAGGCGTGCATCATATTACAATACTATCTTTGCCTCTGAGTGAACTTTACGGTCAGCAGCTGAGAGATTGGAACCACTATACTAATTTTCGTTAGTCAGAAATGACCAGAATACAATTCAGTAAAAAGGCATATTGTGAAATGTTTCACAGGCTGTTTAGAATAAAATATTATGCTCTATCAAGCTTGTGCTGACAAAGCTGAGTTGAACCTGATATTATTATCCATAGCCCTATCTACAACACTACTGTTTTAGCAACCTGAATTGCACATATTAAACCCCAGAATTCTGGCATTTTTGCTTACTGTTATACTTTGTTTTGAATAATTGTTATATAAAAGTGGTAAAACTCTCAAGGTTGTGTGAATCACGAGTAATATATAGTGTGGGAGTAGCGTAGCGGGTAAAACACTTCCCTGTGAACCCAAAGACCACAAACGTTGCAGGTTCAACCCGCCCCCCCAACTTTCTACTTTTGTGTCTTTGAGCAAGACACTTCACCCTCAGCTGCTCAAATGGGACTGTCCCTGTAACTAATGATTGTAAGTCACTCTTGATGAAGGCGTCTGCCAAATGCCAAACGGTAATATCACCAAATCACAGCAGTGATATCATTTGTGATACTGCACTCCCTTTAATTTTGATATATTAAAATGGTGGAGAACAAAAATATTGCATTTTTTTTCTTTAGGCAGATGCATTTGTAAAAGCTGATGCTGAACGAAATTACTCTCCTGCAAACTTACAGGTACTTAACTGTCATTATGTAACAAATGATGGTTAAAATTTTCACATTTTTCATAAGTTGCCATAAAATGCATCTATCCTGTAATCTGTTTTCCCCAGGCTTATACTCCAAATGTGGAAGAGGGTGCAACTGGGTACACCCCTTCATGGGAGACAAAGGTTTTATGTGTTTTTATCTAAGCACTTAGGCTCATGGTTGGTCATAAACTTATGAATTAAATGTGCATATAAAGGGTAAAGGTGTTACTTTATTTTGAGGTTTTTTTTTGTTACCAGGATGAGCCATTGTCTCTAAGTGGTGTTGACCAGTTCACACCCATAGATGACCGTGACAAAAGATTAGAAATGCAGGACTGTGGACCTGTGAGTCTTTTATGACGTTGTTTTGTCAGTATATTGTATGTGTTTTGGGTCAACTGTGATTTAGAATTTTTATTTTTTTTTGCTTTTACAGAAGAAACCTGTCAAATTCAAACTTCCTCGTTTGCCTCGCAAAGGATCAAAAGTAATACCTTGTGTAGCTCATTCTCTTTTACTGATAAGTGGAAAGTTGTTTTTCATATTTCATATTTCATATTTTCATTTGCCTTCAGAGCTCAGTAGATGAAGTTCCACAGAAAGGTGCAGATCTGTTTAAGGCTAGTGACAGCTTTGAACTAAACAGGCATGAGGTCTATAGTGAGGTATTTTAACTTGATTAATCATTTTCTCATTTGATAAGATGTCCAGGTTTTTACATGTTTACAAACGTAACTTCTCCAATATTTCATTCCCCCTGGATAAAGAAGCCACCTATTCTAAGGGTTCCACCACTGTCTCGCAGAGATTCAGAGGTTACGTTCTATTATGTTTAATCAAATTTGAATATTTTATTGTTCCTACACTTATAGATGTACTGAAATCAAACATGCAGATCTGAAATGCAGTTCTCTCGATCATATTGGTGATATTTAGGGCCTGCAGCCTTCAGAAACCCCAGACAAAGGAGCAGATCTGTTTAAAGCAGGGGACTATGAGGATGCTGAGAGCTGGATGGAAGAGTACAGTCCGGTATTTCTTTACCTCCATTTGCATTCCCAGTCTTAATCATTCCTACTTATAGGATGGGCAGTATAGAAAAAACAAAACGTTAAAATACTTGACAGCACTTTGACATTGCATTTACCATTCTAATGTTTGCATACACACACAAATACACAAAATGCAACTGTTTACGTGCAATTTTTAAGAATGCTGTATAAAATAAGGACAAAGATTTTATTCTGTGTTACACTGCATTAAATGTAATTTGGACTAATTAAATTTGTAACCATTCTGTCGTTTGTACTGATGATATCTCTGATATACTCAGAAAAGCGTATTGTGATGTAATTTATCATGCCCATTGTCTTTAGGATACAAAGCCACATAAAGACAGAAGCACACATACTGCAAACACAGAGGCACGGGTAATGTTGTTTGCATAGGTGTAAATATACATATCTGCCAGTATTTGGCAGCTTGTTTCCTCACTTCTTACACTGTGATACTGGTTTTACTTTTTACCCTTAAGGCTAAAGACAAAGCATTTCTTTCTGAGGACCTTGAGCCACCAGGTGCTACCTCCAGTGACTTCTACCTTTCAGAAGCAGCTAAGGTATCCATACACAGCTTTTATTTAAACAAGCAAGTCAATCACCCACAATGGTATTCTCAGTTAGTCACTGGTGGTGGTAAGAAATGTGGCTTGTCGCTCACAGACAACCATACAGCCTATTTAGCCAGTATTGCAAGATTAGAGGAACTGTTGTTTCTTCCTTTGCTTTTGTTTGTCTGTAGAACCTGCAAGGTTGCTTGCAAAGCCATGTGAGTCACCCAAGAGCCAAATGCCTTATGGCTCAGTAAAATGTGCTTAAACTGGTTCCGTACGTTTGAAGCTGATCTGGGTTTCATTATGTGAGGAAAACAGATCACCTTCCAAGTGATAAATGATTAAGATTAAGTCTGATTGTGTTCAGAGTGATCTGACAGTGTAATTTGTTATTTGTTGTACTAGTTAAACATGTCATTAGCGAGCCCGGTGTCATGAGTTTTCGTGCAGCCATCATGAAATACAATTTAATCAAAATGCGTGCACCGATCGTGAATTAGGGCTTTTCCCTTTTTCGTGCTAGAGCAACGCTTCACTACCTGGACAGTAGGAGAGAAATAATGAGTTGATTCCTCACCTTAAGCTTAACCTAACTGTAAGAGTCACCAGTAAGCGCAGATACTGGTGATTTAACGCAGTGCGCATGAAAATACTCAGGGTAGTGTAGCGTTGTCCCAGCACGAAAAAGTGAAGTGTTGTCCTAGCACAAAAAAAAGCCTTTAATCGTGATTGGAGCACGTATTTTGATTAAATTGTATTTGGTGATGGCTGCACAAAAACTCGTGTGATCGGGTTACATTAGCAGAGTTATTAACCTGAATATCTTGGTGAATTTAGTCCTCTCCAGATTGATCATGTCAGCAGTTTCTACACTCAGCACATTCTACCATGTAAAGCATTATCGTAGTTTAAAGACATTTCCTGCATTCAGCTTTCTGTTGGTATAGTTTGCCTGGTACATTAGCAAGACGGTAGTTGTTATGAGCAAAAATCCATGTCAGATTCCATAGCCCACAGAAATATGCCCTAACCCAGAACACTTTCTTCCTGTATTTACTTTCTTACTACCACACTTGACTACCAAAATCGAGTGAATTTTCTTACATTGTTTGTAGTGACGCAAACCAAAATGCTTTACTTTTTCTGTGTGGGGGGGACTAAGAGGAAAACACTCAAGTGTTTTGTGGGAATACTTTAAGATTATGGGGAATTTTACCTACTATAGAATTAACTGTCATAATTTCCCTGAAACATTCACCTTGTTAGCAAAGATTGTCTTTTTTTTTTACGTTTATTATTAGTCTAACTCAGTTGTATGACGACAAGCATTAAAATCTGTAATATGACGGACACAAACAGTCCCCTGTATTTTAATTATCTTGACGTCATAGCTCACTTATTGACGACGCTAATAGATTTCTGAGGTTATGGATCATTATAGTTTTTGTCATGCCCATATTAGGAACTCCAGATCTAAGATCATTTTCTCTGACAAAAAAAAACTGCGTTATCTATCCTATCCTACATACATTTTTTCCCCCAAATGACTCTATCCTTTGAGTAGTACTAGATACATATTAAAAACAAATTAACAGTACTGCACAATAAAATGACAACAAATGAAACACCAGCAACTTAAACTGCAGCTACTACTTCCAAAGCAGCTTAACTTCCAAATTTAACAAAGCCTGCTGGTTTGTCTGGGGCATTTTGGTGAGGTTGTCACTCTTACGATTTCAGTCATTTCAGTGCACAGCAGTGTTGGCTATTTTTGTAGTTTGGCTCCCTAATGACCTCAAAGTTCAGAGGATCTGGTGAGATTTGGAGGAAACGTTTCCATGCATACAATAGTGACTATTTTCATCGAGAAATCTGCTTTGACTCTTGAGTCCCTTAAATGGGTATGGCAGATATGCTGACTCCAGAAACAACACGACCTCAGGGGCCTATGATGCTTTGCTTTCACTAAATAAATTTCACTAGGTTAAGATGGATAAGATAAGAGCACTAATGCAAAAAGGTTTTGTGAGCCGATGAAGAACATAGACAAGCACACTATTAAACATGTAACATTTTTGATATGGCAACAAGGTGTAAATCAAGAAATTTCAACATAAAGTTGGACATGGTGCTTCATTTGCTCACAAGTTGAAAACCCTTTTTGTATCACTGCTTTGACTCCGAGTCCCTTAAATGGGTATCACAGACATTCAGACTCGAATGAAAACAAAACCTCAGGGGTCTATGATGTATTGCTTTCGCTTAATAAATGTAGCAATTTTAAAATGGATTAGATAAAGGCAGTAGTGCAAAAAAGGTTTTCCACTTGAGAGCAGATGAAGCACCATGTCCAAATTTATGTTATGACTTGATGATCATATGACCTGATTTACACCTTGTTGCCAAGTAAAAAATGTTCCATATATAATAGCGTGCTTGTCCATGTGCTTCATCGGCTCATTTGGCGACAAAGTAGTAATTGTAACATAGATTTGGACATAGTATGCAAAAGTTTTTTTCCTTTTATCTCTCAGGCTGAGTGGATGTCCTCACAGATGGATGTGAGGCGAGCAAGAATGCCAGAAGAAGAAGGGAGACTGGAGGGTGTGGAGGAGGAAGAGGAAGAAGGGGTCAGTGCTGTTTCTCACAGAAACAAAAGTAGATTTTATTTAAGATAAAGAATGAAAGTTTAAAAACCTACAGACTGTGGTAGAAACACCTGCATACTATTGTCTTTTCTATTACTTTTCTACCTTGCATGTCCACTATAATTATCTATCGATGTAGGCCTGACACAATTACTACTACTACTACTACTACCACTACTACTACTACTACTACTGATACTGATATTCGATTAGTGATTAGTTTACAGTATGAATGATATTCAGGGAATTTTCGGGTCCTTTTAAAATGATATTTAGTAAATTCTCCCACAAAGGGGAAATTTTAGTACTTTTCCATGTGTCACAGAAAGAGTGAAACCCACATCAACAGGATCCCACTAATGCTGATGTATAGAAATAAAATGTGCTTGAATATGGTTACTTGATTAATCATCAAAAATAATCGCTAGATTACTTGATTATTAATATAGCAGATAGTGATAGAACATAGTACAATAACAGTCCCATCTGTTGTTGCACAATATGACATTTCTGGTCCATCACTGGTTATTTTCTGCCCACAGGACTGGTGCTTACTGTTTGTTACTGGTATATCATTACTGGTATAGCATAACTTGGTGATGGTATAAGGGTATGAGGCAAAGCTACGTTTCTGGGTTTTTTAGACATGTTAGTGTGGCTACAAGATTGAGAATGGCTCACCATCCAGAAATGTTCAGTCAACAATGGTTCTGTGGCTAGACATGGACCACCGTTTGGCTAGAGAATGACTAACACTATCCACAAGGTGGAGCTATAGAGCTCTTTGTAAATAGGCCACATAAGCTCTTCAGAGAAGCTTTTATTTAACTACCTGATGAGTTCAAAATATCAAAATGCTTCTTCATAATAACTGTGTCTCGGGGTGTAATAACTGTGGGTAGACTGGGTATTTCTTCCTATGTTTTACAGGTTAAATATATGTCATCTCCTTACTGACTCAGTGTTTCTTTTAATTGGTGTTGAATTGCAGGATACTGACAGTCTGATGGAATGGTGGAACACTGTCGAATGTGAGAGATCTTGATCTTTCTGTCATAAATACTTCAGCTTATACACTCATTACAGGGAATATGAACAACACTCCTTGTTTTTTCCAGTGTGGGATGAACTACCATCAGAAGAGGATATCAGCATGAAAGAGGATGAAACTAAGTAAGAACTTTCCCTTAATAATTGCACAATTGTCATTTAAGTGAGAATGTTCTTATTTTGAGGAAATCGTCATAGTGTAGGTCTTTACCCCTGAGATTGAGATATGAGAAAACCCACCCAGGAGTAGCATACATTTGCATGTTAGATTAATAGGTTAATATCAAAAGAAGAATAAACCTGCATATAGACTCCTAAACTTTGACTGAAACATGTCAGCAACACAAATTAGATAAATGTAAGCTTTTTAGTACCAGACACCACCCAGCATAGTCAGCAAAGTAGGAAATTTTACATTTAAAAATATATCTAAAGGTATAAATACATGTTTACATTTAGTAATCTGTAAATGTGTATTTGTGCTTGGATGCTTGCATTAACACTGTCACTGAACCCAAATAAATGAAAATTATAATAGAGGGTATCATGTAACCGAATGCTGCAAAAACACATCTAAAAATGGGAAAGAGCTGTTGTGTGATTGACTGTACAAACAGATTAAAGAAGAAATCTGAGCTACAGACTGCTGAAAGCTAAAGAAAAGAGGAGCAAATGAATGGATCACAGCAGTTTTCAGGAAAAAAACTGCCTTCAGAAGACTTGTTGAAATGAATAGAAATACAAATGACTGTCATTAGAGTAATGGCATTAAAGTAATCCTTACAGTTTACCAAAGAACCAGTGGTTCATTAAAAATTGACATGTGGCTAACATTTATATGTATGCCATCAGGCTTTGACAGGGAAATATTCAAAGCAATGTCCGTGAACCACTGGTTCTTTGGTAAGCAGTATAACTTGCGGTTTTGCTGTTCCTCTTTCTAAAGGCAGCCATGTGTCAGGATGTTTTACCACCCAGTTCAACTGATGCTTACTTGTGCTCTTTATGACGCCATATCCTGCTCATACTTTCTTAATAGCATGGCAGGATAAATGTCCTTGGTTCGCGGTTGTGTTGAGTAAATTAAAATTTATAGATGCAAGTGAAAAATATATATATATTTTCATAAATCATTCTAAACTATTTTATTTAGACTTTTATTTATCTATATTACTGTTTTTAATAGTTTACTTAATCTGCCTATTATTGGACATTTTTAGCTGTCAGGAGACAAACAAGCCTAAAAAGAAATGTATTTTGATGAAACCGAGAATGCACACAAAAGAGGTTTCTGTGGTGGAGTGTGGCACGCTGTATATTTATTAATTTATTTCATATAAAATATTGCACTTGGACACAAAATCCAGACATGTCGTTCATATCATTGACATACATTTATAGAGGAATGGTGCTTGTGGCAAAATGTACTTGCAGCTTAAAATTGCACTTCATAGATTAATACTGATGTTAGCATACTTTGGGTGTTGATTGTAGCTCTAACATTCGGGCACAGAAAGCACCACTTACGGATGCTGGAACGTCGGCTGACTTGCTTTACTAGACTGAATAGTACATAACACAATTTCAAGCAACTCTGAGGGCAAATTTATCTTACTCTTAAGCTTGTTCTTTCTTTTGTTCTCTCCTCTTGTGCTCTCTTTACCAGATCCTTCACTGAGATTGCGGGGAAGGTCCACCGTGGGCTTCGTGTCTTTTACAAAGTTTTCACTGAGCAGGCGGAAGTTCTCTACCAACACGTACAGCTCCTCTACGCCATTGCCGATGACCTCAGCAACTTCCACCGGCGTGCCAAGATCGCCAACATCACAGGTGGCACTACGACTGCTGTAGGTGGGGTGGCAGCCATTGCCGGACTGGCCTTAGCACCGGTCACTTTCGGAGCTTCACTCATCGTATCGGCCGTTGGCCTGGGTGTAGCCACGGCAGGTGGAATCGCGGCAGCTTCAGCAGCCATATCTGACAATGTCCATGATATGAACGTATGTTACTTGTTTCTTTTCCTAAGTTCCTTGTTAAAACACGTATTTAATGCAGACTCATGAAACGGCTTACTATTCTTTTTAATATACCCTTTTGCTATTAATCATATGATTTTACAATTTTATCTCCTGTATTCTGATATAACATGATCTAAAAACATGACAAAGCCACTTACTCCTACCTAGCCCACCCTGTAATAAATTCACAAAAAATTTAAAAAGGGATACAAAAATGTTAAAATATAAAGGTACAGTAACAGGTAAGAACACTAAGGCTAAATATGGCGTAGAGTCATCAGTAGACTTCTAAATACATTTTTTTTTTCTCCCTCCTAAACTTTCTTGATTTATTCTTGATTTATAAATAAAGACAATGGAAACAAGTGGTGTAATACTCAAGGAAAGTCTTAATGTGAGTTATTGCCAAGACAAATTACTTATATGTGTAGTCCTACCGAGCCAGTAAAACCGATTCTCATTCTAAAATTTCTCATTTCATGAAATATCTTCATCTTTCACTGTTTGCCCATCTCTGATAGGATCGCAAGAAGATTGAGATCGTGGTGCAGGACTATGAGACTCGTTTGGCAGAACTGCAGCGCTGCCTGCGGTTTGTTTCTGAGGGAATCCGTCGGCTGCGCTGTCATCCACTGTTGCGGCGGAACAACTACTACGCCGGTGACTGGGAGGTGCGACGATCACTTCAGACCGTTAGTCTGGTTACGGATCCAGTGGAGCATGCTGAGGAGACAGTGGACATTGCCATGGCAGCCTTGAGTAGCGTGTGTAAAGGCATGGATAAGTACTTCACCAAGGACTCAAGGGAGCTGAGGAAGGGGTGCAAGAAGGAAGTGACGATGCGAGTGCGAATGCTAGCCAAGCAGCTGCATGAGGGCTTAGTGGAGCTCAACTCCATTAGAGAACAGCTACTGGATGCAACTGGACACGTTTAGGATTGCTGTGGCTGGATTGCTCCTCAGGTTCTAGACAGCATTCCAACATGTACAAAAAGGTGCCCAACTGGACCAAACATGCAACTATTGATTCAGAGGGTCCAATTTTTTAATGTTACCATTCAAAGACATAATGGCATCTCATCCTCAAATCAATGAGCCATTGTTGTCAGTGTCTGTAGTCCATAAATGTGTGTGCGTGTGTGTGTGAGAGAGAGCGATTAAATAGGACACTAACTATTATGCTTCAATGGCAAAATTGTATTGGTAGTGCATTTTATCCCAAGTTTAATAATATATTCAGTAAAAAAATTATCAGGACTTTAACCCTATACTCACCTCACTGTATGTACTTGAGTTCAACATCATAGACACATGGTGTTTAAACCTTCACCTTGGTTGTACCTGACCCTTTCTCTTGATCTGAACACATTCTGTGGTTAGACTGTTTTTTTTTTTTTTTTTTATCACTTCCACAATCGAAACTGTCTTGCACTGTAAAGTCTTGCACAAACAGATTAGTACACATTACACATTAGTACAAACATTAGCTATAATACCTTTGTGTGTTTTGAGTCTGGAAAATGAAGTGGTCTACAAGACCTTTTATAGAAGTACATATATAAGTGCAATACATTTGCCTAAAATTAGACACCCTGATGTTTTATTCTAATATTATATTTACATGATTTACTTTCTAGTGAGTGCTGCTTGTCTTGTATATTTTTTAAATGCTGCATCAGTGGTTCCCAGCAACCAGTCCTTTAGTGGAGATCTATTCCTAATCCCCTGCTGTATCTCAGTAAATAAAACAACACAGAATTTATTCATAGTATTTAACTGTATTTGGAGTATTGTTCGAGGTTTGCTAAATCAGGTCTGTAAGACCTGGATCATTTACTGCCTTTATCTTGTTTTTTATGGAAATGTTTTTGTCTGTTCGTTCTGTTTGTTTGTAACCTATATGGCTGGAAAAGCCATGTTTAAATGTTTTATTCCATTAAAATTTAATTCTGTTTTACTGTATAAACACGTTTTGCTTCTTTGGGTCACAAAATACACTAAATGGACAAAATAATTTGAGGTGCCTGACCTCAAGACTTTAATATGGAGTTGGGTTTTGCTCTTAAATGGAGGTAATTCAATAATTAAGAGGTTTGTCCCATTACTTTTGTCCATATGGTGTAGCTACTCACGTGGACACTGGAGAAAACTACGCCCCTTTATTGACTGTCGAAACGCAAGGGTCACGTGATGTCAACACCCATAACTTTTTGCCCAACATGTCGAGGAGAAAAGGGGAAGACTGAACCGCTCGCAGTGAATCTCTGCCCCACTACTGGGTAGGTCACGTTTTTCTCGTAATATTGTACTCGCTGTAAAGGTTAAAATGTCCTGAGTTTGTGACTTCGAGGAGGATTTGTTTGTTTGAGTCTCAACCGCTACTTTCTTTGAAGGAACTTCAGAAAGGTCAGAGAAATCAGCTGCAGTGATTGTCACTGTGGACAAAAGTATCGGAAGACACCTCTTAATTATTGAATTCAGGTGGTCCTTTACTTCCAGTAAAGGGCAGTCTTAATGCTTCAGCATACCAAGACATTTTGGACAACGCAGTGCCTCCAATATTGTGGACACAGTTTGGGGAAGAACCTTTTCTTTCCCGGCATAACTGTCCCAGTGCACAAAGCAAGGTCCACAAAGACATGGCTGGATGAGTTCAGTGTGGAGGAACTTGACTGGCCCGTACAGAGCCCTGACCTCAGCCCCACCCAACACCTTTGGGATGACCTCGAACGGAGATTGTGAGCCAGGGCTTCTCACCCATAATCAGTGTCTGATCTCATAAATGCTCTACAGAATAAATGGGCACACATTGGGGGGGGGGGGGATCATCTTAAAATATATGTATTTGAATGTCATTAAAGTCCCAAGACTTTTGTCCATAACTTGTACTTCAAACTGACAGTGACATTATTTGCCTCCCGAGACTGTAAATAAAGAGTACGTTCGTGAACGAGATATTGTAAAAACGGCACCGTTTTTGAGCAGATTGTGGACTTCAGTAAATTTTGGCTCCATATTTACATATTCGTTTTTTTTTTTTCTTTTTTGGAGAAGCTCGAGCAGAAGGGTTAAAAACTGTAAAAATCTGTTTGGAATTCAGAAGAATCTGAATCTTGAATTTTGTCTAGTTTTATCTGACTCTTTCTTAATGATTCGATTGAACCATTCAAGAGTTTACCTGAACTGAACATTTCTGTAGACTGTATCATTTTAAAAAACTTTTGAATGAGGCACAATACCGGCAATCAGAACAGAGCTTATTTGCATGTATACTATATGGACAAATGTATTGGGACGCCTGGCTGTACCAATAGCGACTTTAATGACATTGCATTCAAATATAAAGACTTTAATATGGAGTTGGTCCCCCCCTTTGCAGCTGTAACAGCTTTCACTTTTCTTAGAAGGCTTTACACAATATTTTTGAGCGTTTCTGTTGGAATTTGTACCGAGTCTGTTGAACATTTATGAGGTCAGGTTAGGCTGATGTTGGACAAGACGGCCTGGCTCTCAATCTCCGCTCCAGTTCATCCCAATTGTGTTGGATGGGGTTGAGGTCAGTGCTCTGTGCGGACAGTCAAGTTCTACAACACCGAACTTATCCAACCATGTCTTTATGGACCTTGCTTTGTGCACTGGGGCTACAGTAAAGCTGGAATAGAAAAGGGCCTTCCTCAAACTGTGTCCACAAAGTTGGAAGCTTGGGGTGGGGCTTTCTAGCCATTACAAACATAAAAAACCCTCTGGCATGTAGTGTGTATGTATGTGATTTTTTCTGACAACACTTTTACATTTTACATGTTTACATCTTGGCAGTATTTTATAAATAATGGGCTTTAAACTTTCATGATAAAGATTTGAGAGTGAACAGAAACAAGTGAGAGAGAATGCACTGTTCCTCAGATAAATACATATTTTAAGTGTGAAATATTTTAAGTAATGAACAAAACGGTGCCAACGTACAACATGATGCAATCACTTGAGTCTTACCCTCTGGTTGTCTGATCTTGAATGGCTTCTTTTAGAGGCTGTAAGAGAAAACAAGTTTTCTGTAATTTTCCACACACTCTCTGAGCACATGATTGTGGCTTGATCATAGGATATTAATAACAGTATCTTTGTGTGTGCGTTTATTACTTATTAACAGCTGTAGCTCAGATTACACATGTTCCAAAGCAAAAAGGAACCTGTGGTCCCAGTGGGGCCCTCCGAACAGGTAAATTTGAACTTTCTTATTTCATACCTTTTCTCAGTCAAATTCAACCTACTTAAAGATACCAAAATACAGCTCTGGTCTTTTTCTGTCCATCCTTTCCTCCCT
>JBBPCX010077980.1:0-29476 GCA_037974365.1 Hydrocynus forskahlii
AGGTTCTCAGAGAGGCGTTGTCGAGTCTCCCTGAGCACTGACTAGTATTTAGCAAGTTTCTCATAGTATGAATCTGCCGCTCCCAAACACCTCCTGCATGGCTGGCCATAGGAGAATTAAAGATGAACTCACATTGCCTCTCTGCTAAGAAGGATTAACCGCTGTGTAAGATGGATTGTTTGAGTGCCTCATAGAACTCATTCCTGGCTCTAACGAAATTTGTGCCATAGTCACAATGGAGCTGTCTAACAGCCCCTCTGAGACTGATAAAACACCTCAGGGCATTGATGAACACATCTGTGGACAGATCTTTAAGCATCTCAATGTGAATTGCTCGTGATGATATCAGGTAAATATCAGCCCATATCTTTTATACTCTTTACGGGCGTTCCTAACAATGAACAGACCAAAACAGTCCATGCCAGTGTAGAAGAATGGAGCTGATACTTCTACACACTCTTTTGGAAGCTCAGCCATTTGCTGTTCCTCCATTGCTTGTCTGAGCTTCCTACACTGAACACATTTATGAATCATCTTGGCAACTGATTTACTCCCTCCAATGGAGCCAGAGTTCCATTAAAGTTCGATTTGAGGACCGGCACAATGCTGGAGGTGGCTGAGGCACATCTCACTAGAGTGTTTGACATAGCTTTACACACCTCCTCACTTCGGTGAATTTCTGTAGCTGTGGAACCCTTTATTCTTACTTTGATAGACTCCTGGTCCTTTATGTGTAAGCAGGTAGGATGACGCCTGCCACATGTGCCACAAGCATGTCTTGTTTTGCAGTTCTGGGTGACGAGTCCATTCCTCAGGCAATCAAAGCAGAGGCGATTTTCCATAATGAAAGCTCTTTTGGCCTCTATGTTCTTGGTAGCGAAAGAAGAAAATTTAGCAATACCATGATCTTCATCGTTACACACAAAGCAAGGTAACTTTGGCTTTGAATTAGATGGTTCTCGTACAACAGGATTTTAAAGTTGAACATTGGTGTTAAATGCTTTCGCTTTTCTTGGAATACTCTCATCTTTGAGTCTTGGGGTCATCAGGAGATGAGATGTAACGGGATTACAGGCTATTCTGGCTTCTCTTTGCATGAACGCTGTAAATTGCATGAAACTGGGATAATCTCCTGAAGCATCTAGTTCTTCCACTGCAACCCTACTCCATCTGCGTACAATCCATTCTGGTAGCTTTTTAAACAATTTTCTTTTTTCTTCACAGTCATTCAAAATAGTTAGTCCTTGAACATGAGGCATGGCCTTAACACAGCCTTGAATCAAATCTGCAAATTCTCTAAGTGCAAACGGATCATTTGCTCCAATCTTCGGCCATCTTGCAAGCTTGTCACTAAAGGCTTTCTGGACAACGAATGAGTTTCCGTACCTCTCTTGAAGTATTGCCCAGGCAGCATTATAAGCATCCTCTGAATTCCGGTAGATGAATTTTTCCCCAGATTTCTATGCTTCTCCATCCTTTTTAAATACAACATATTTTCACTTGCTGGAAAGGGTTTGCCAGCAATGAGAGCTGTAAAGGATGTTTGCCAATCTATAAACTTTAAATGATCTCCACTAAATATGTATGGTTAGGGTTAGTGCGCACAGGACTCCATTCCATCTTCATTGGCTTCAGTGCTACTATGTGCTCTTAATTGAGCTGCTGCCACTTTAACCTCTTTACCTGCCTGGAGTTGCTGCAGCTTTAGATTCTCTTTTTCAAGCAACATTTGTGTTTCTGCCTCTTTTAATTTGAGTTCTGCCAACATCTTTGTTTCCTTGCATTTCCATTCATTTTTGAGTTTAGAAAGAATAGCTTCCTTTGTTTGGATTTCTTGCATGGCCTTTACCTGTGCAGGCTTGGTGGCAAGTTCACCTTGAACTTCTGCTCATTTGCTAGAAATTTTGGAAGCACTGGAGCATTTGTCTGGCATTTGGGAAGGTTCTGACTGCCGTTTCAGTATGCAATCTGCCAAAAATCAACCCATACTCATCTTTATTTAGAGCAATTCTTACCCTTTACTTTTCAAGCCCATCATTAAAGGTTTCATCAATGGTTGCTAATCGTTTAATTACGATTTCACAAATCTCTGCGCTTAAAACAACGCAAGCATCCATTTTTTGCACAATGTCAGGAGTTTCGCTTTAGAGATTCATAGGCCTGTTATACTGTGTCATATTTAATTTGTATGTTCTTTTGGATTTCAGCAAGATCTTCTTGTGAGCAGAACACTTTCAGTTTTGATCTTGATTATTTAGCAACTTGTTTCCAGGACTCATAAATGAAATGTTTTCTCATTCCTTTTGATTTCTTATTAATACATCTTTTCCTTTCTCTGTTAGTCTTCTTTCATGTGAGCTTGACCTAACCTGTTCATTTACGCAATCGTCCTTTCTACTCTCAGGAGATGACATTTATGCTAACTGGTCAATTGTAAACTATGCCGTGAGTGACTTGAGCTTGTTTAGTTGTATATTTTACCACATAGAATTAACTTCCTTACATCCACAGTCACAAATTTAAACACACTGTGTTTACACAAATACAAAAAAAACAGTGAGTTAAAGGTTCTTTAAATATCTGTTGGTCAGTTATCAATTCCAAATGAGTACAACCACTCTATTCTACAGTCTTTTAATCGGAACACTGTGAAAACTGTAAAATAGCAGTATACAGAAACGTTCAGTTACAGTTTCACAATAGACAAGTAATATTCACATTCTGAAATAAAGCATTTACAGACAAATAATATTAAAGTATCACACCTCATTCCACTCTCCAAAGGTGTAGTTATGCGAGTTTATACAGAAAAGATCCGCAAAAAAGATACGCCTTGTAGCACAGCTACACAACAAACCCTTTTTCTCCCTCTCCCGTGGGGAAGGTACTTGCTGCACACAGGTCTTAATAAAGGGGGGCGCCCGATAACATTGCCTGAACAAAACATACCTGTAGTCATTAACAGTAAGAGTGAAAGAATAACAGAGAGGGCATTTAATCCATACAACGAGTTGCACGCCCAGGGAACGTACCTGCATTTAAAAACAATTGAATGATTCTTACAATTTGTATCTTAATTCTTAGACTTTTATTTTTAATATTTAGAGCTTTCCATACATGTATGAAAATAGTTAATTTTGTAATTATAGTGTGACTCAACTTTCCTTTGATTTGAATAATACATTTTAGGGAGCATGTAATCTTAACTCAGTTACTTACCACGCTGAATAGATAGGCCACAAACTCCACATTGACTAAAATGAGAAACTGAAAATGTTCGGCATGTGTCTTGGCTACTGATGGCTTCAGCAGCAAAATTGTTGCTGATGTCACAATGCCAGTGAAAAACAACCTTGTTATTTATGAAGAAGTTTACAGGCAAGTTTTACTTGACACTTTATATGAAAGAGAACACAGATGGCAACCTTATGTACAGACAACTAAGATTCAAAGGTGACTTTGAAGATTCTTTATTTGTCACATGCATACAAGTACAACACACAGTGAAATTCTTTCTCTACATTTAACCCATTCACCAAGTGAAGCTGTGGGCTGCTGCCAACGAGGCACCCAGGGAGCAGTGTGTGGGGACTTCAATGGTGACACTAGCAGTTGGGATTCAAACCCAAACCCTCTGATTGCAGGGCCAATGCCCTAACCACTCATGCAGTCCTGGAATGCCCATAGGATACAAGGTATATAGTATATTTGTAGTAGGGTGATTAGATAATCCATGTCAGAGAGGACATAAATCTTCAGATTTAGTTCCAAATAATATTGATAACAACTGCATTGACTGTAGGAACCTGGCCAGTCAACACACAGCAGAAACTGTGCTTATTTTCATTGCAATGGTAGTTCACAAATCTTGTATTGCCTTAAAGTGCCCCTTAACATGGATAAATTGGTCACCCTCATTTGAATAAAACTAGCAAGAGATGAGACTGTGTCAGACACTAAGATTCTTTACCCATATGACATTTTAGGCAGAGGAGTGCCAAACCAACTTGCATCTGGTGGGTGTCCGGCAAAAAATCCATGGACCTTCTGCCTGGTGCTGCTGAGGCAGCAAACATGTACAAGCAGGACAATTGACGTCCTCTTCTCTGAACTGGATGTCTGCCTCTGGATCAGACCCATTTTCATCAAACAAGGACTGATGTTGTGCAGAGCTGTTGTTTGCAGAAAACTTCTCAGATGTGTCTCTTTTTGGTAGTCTGGTGAATAATGACCACAGAGTGTTTCAGGAGGAACTTTTTAATTATTACAGAACAGCATAAATATAAATATAAGTTAGGGATTTCACATTTGTTCTGTTTATGTAAATGTATCTTAGTGCAAATTAGTCTCCACTATAATGGGACCAAATTGCAAAAATACATCACCAATGTCACCAATATCTCTGTACAGAAATTCTGACCTGGTTTAAGCAGTTATACCGGATGTATTTTCTTTCTCCTGAACTATGTACAACACATGCATTTTGTGATATTGAAAGTTCAATTGCAATTGAATAAATAACCTAACTGTCTTTTGAATTGGTTTACTGCAAAATTCAACAATATGCAGCATAAAAATACAGGATATAACTCAACACATTTGTTCTATAGGGACAACCGTACCAATTTTGCCAGTGCTTCAGTAGGTTAACAAGTATTTTGTTTGAAGAAAAATGTAGAAAAGTGACTTTTCTTCAAAAACAACCTTATGCAGTAAGTGAACCAGAGTGTTTGTCTGATAAAGAAAAATCACCATAGCAAAGTGTAATTTATACTAGAACATTTTTAGCAGAGCCAGTGCTTCTGAAAGTGAACCTGTGGATTTGTTTATCAAAAGAAACAACGAGATAGAAAAACTATACTTCTACAAAAACAACCTTCCCAGTAGTGCCAGACTATTTCTATGTGTTATTCCTTGTGTTAGTGTGTTCTAAGTTTATATGTATATTTTATGTGATTTTATTTAAGTCCATGTGTTATGCCTTTCCATTTTCTATGCGGGAGCAGGAGCCAAACAGGCCTCACGCTGGTCAATAAACCGACTGTCGAAAAGGGGAATTCGCCTGCTTCGTCCTTCCATTTGTCCTCCACCCACACACCAGAACCGACTGAACACAACACAGAGGTGATGCCAGTTACACATGGGCAATGACCGGTTACACTTGGTGCCATGACAAAGTGTATGATCCAGTGACTTGGGTCCGTAACCACAAGGTGGGTGTCCACATTCCCCGAATCGGACCTTGGAGGACGACAGCAGTGATGGCATGCAGAGTTGCTGATCATGTCTGTTTGGCTTTTGAGGTGCTGTATTTTTCTCTTCTCTACGCATTTCTGAGACAAGTGTACAGTCTATCTGTTTTAATTAATGCTGTTTAAGCTCAGTTTTAGAAGTACTATGTTAAGCGCAATTCACAGGAAAAAAAAACAAAAAAGTAATTATTTCTGCCACCACGTCTTATTGAAGGGCATATTTGAGTGTACATACGGGTATAAACATGTGTTCATCTTTATATTTGTTCCTTTAGCCAATGTATCTTGTTTGTTATTTTATTTTTAGGATTTCAAAGTTGCTACAGTTAAAGTTTTTTTTTTCTAAATGGCTGGGTGTGGTATTTGCACATTGCAGTTATATATGTAACTGTATATGCTGAAGGTTTTACCAGCTGTATATGCTGTAGATTTTTTCTCTCTCTCTGTCTCTCTTTCTTTTCTTCAGATATTCACACAGTGTAATCGCCGTTTCCTGTTATGGCAGATGAGAGTTCATTTGTATTTCGGGGCCTGTCTAGGGGGAGAGGGCTGTACATGTTCAATGATGATGGGGTAAAGTTTACACCTGTAGTGGGGGATCACAGCAGATCAGTTGACCAGTGAGGTTTAGGTTATCTGATGGGGCCTGCAAGCTCTACCCCTTTTTCTCATCCTCAACCAAGCCGTGTTCAGGTTAGCATTATAACTGGCCTTGCTAAACAGATTGGGGATAGTATAACAGTGAGTTTGCCTTGCACCAGTCCAGTGGTAGTCAATCTATATCCCCTATGACTCATCAGCCAGCTACCAGTGTTGATACGTCACAACTGTAGTAGTTCAGCAAAGCGAAAAACCATCACCATGCTTCAGAGGTGATGGGTCTGATAAATTCGCTTCCCATGAATGGACTGACATGATGGAAAGCTATGCAGCTAAGATGTCTTACGGCTCCCACAGTGAGTTTCTGATGAGTAGGCTTACTGGCAAAACTAGAGATGTTGTTAAGGTTTCGCTTCACAGCAGTTCAAGATTGCAGCCTAAAGACCTACCTATCACTGTTCTTGACATTCTTAGACATCATTTCAGTGACATTACTCACTCTAACATGCCAATAAAGGATTTCTCTAGTACTGTTCCAAGTGTTGGTGAGTCCGCTCTAGATTATTGGATCCGACTTAAATCTATTAATGCTGTTGATGAACGTTTACGCAGGTGGGGAAAGAGCATCGATGACCCTTGTGCTGAGGTTGTAATGTTTATTTCTCCCTGTCCTGACCCTGACCTTGCCGTTTCCTTTAAGTTTAAACCAGCTGAGAATTGGTCTGCTGCTGAGGTGCAGGAGCAACTGGACAACTACATGGCTATTGTGAAAAACACTAAAGCTAAGTTCCACAATTCATTAGCTTTTTAAGCACACAAACAGAATGTACAGCTTCCCCAGCATCACACATGGGAGCCAGCTACGCTCACAGTGAGGGTACCACCCAGCCAGATTATTCACTGACGTTGGAAATTCAGCACCAGCTAAAGTTAACCAGA
The DNA here is from genome assembly GCA_037974365.1 of Hydrocynus forskahlii. NCBI lineage: Eukaryota > Metazoa > Chordata > Actinopteri > Characiformes > Alestidae > Hydrocynus > Hydrocynus forskahlii. The sequence continues at coordinate 6,792 of JBBPCX010077980.1, forward strand.
CTGCTCCAATACCTGTGCCTCAACCTGCCAATGTTTGTTCTCTTGACTCAGGCTTGAGCCCTTTGAAGCTAAATTAGCAGATGTGTTTCCCAGTCTGGCTTTGGAAGACTTGATATTGACACAAAGCCTGTGTCAGTTCAGTTCAATTCTTTGAAGCCGGTCTCAAAGGGAACGTTAGACTGTGGGGAAGCCACGAAATCCATTCATCGTATACGACTCTCTGATGACAAACCATTTAGGTTACCCTACTGTTGTGTTCCTCCTGCCCATTACCACAAGTTACGAGAAGTTTTATCAGAGATGGAAATGAAAAACATAATTTCCAAGTCTTTGAGTGAGTATGAATCACCATTGGTGATGGTTTGGAAAAAAGATGGTGGCCTGTGCATTTGCACTGACTTTCGCATGCTGACAACGTTTAAGGACACCCATACTTTGCCTCATTAGACTGACTGTCTTGCGGCTCTTGGTTGTAACTGTTTTTTAGTACAATGGATTTGACTTCAGATTTCTACAACATTCCTTTACACGAGTCAGACAGACACTACACAGCCATCACGACACCCTTAGGACTATATGAATATAACAGATTACCTCAGGTTCTTTGCAACAGTCTGGCATCATTTATGCGTATGATGCTCAGTATTTTTGGAGATCTCAACTTCTCTAGTCTCCAATGCTATCTATTGGTGTTTGCACCTTCAGAGGAGGAAGCTTTAAGCCGTCTGCAGGTAGTGTTCTCATGGCTGAGAGCAAATAATCTGAAGCTTTTGTTGCACACGCTGAAGGAAGAAACTGGCTTTCAGGTGTCAACTGGGTTTATTTGACAGTACCACTGCAAAATACAGCACAAAACAGTCTGAAGTGAGTGTGAGCTGTCGTTTTGGCTGCTATCCCCTATGCTCTGTGTTCACACTGACTTCACTTTCTGCTATGCAGGGACTAACGCGCCAGTTACTTACATAACAGAGTCACTACTGCCACCTATTGGCGAAAGTGGATATCGCTCAACTGGTAATTTAACTAAAGCAGGTGAGTATCCTCCAGTCCTATGAAAGTCATCAAGCATCCCAAATAAGAACCCCAAAAAAAACAATACAACAATGGGGGGGCAGTGATAATACACCAGAACAAATGTCCAGGGTGCCATACTTTCTCAGAAAAAATGCCATTTCCTTCGCAGATCTGTGAGTTTCTTGGGTCATGTAGTGACCATGGTGGCAATGGTGTGTCTGCTGATCATGGAAAAGTGCAAGTCATTGCAGAATGAGATGGCTGTACTCCATCCCAAAAAAAGATTTGGTCCTTTTTGGGCATGATCATGTTTTACCAACACTACATCCCTGGTTGTTCTGCTTTAGCCAAACCCCTTTAGCAAAACTAGGGTAGCAAATGGGTAGCAAAACTAGCTCCATATTCTTTTGACATCAAGCACATCCCTGGCAGACAGAACGTGGTGGCAGATGCTCTAAGTAGGGATCCGGTTGTAAAGCCACTGTCCCAACACTCAGTGAGCTGAATGATGACATGCAAGCCAACCAAGTTCAAGACGCTTTTCACCTCACAAACATGACACGGTCATTATGTTTAGCGAGTACGGCTTCTGGGTCACTGAAAGACAAAGCGGTCTCATCTGTGCTTTCTGTCCACAGTAGCTTGGACTGTGTTGCTTCTCTACGCGCAGTTTCCATAGCTGATCATCTCACTGACATAATTCCTTGTGAGACTGAAACATTCCAGCCCATGTTATTAACTGAAGTGCAGTCACAGCAATGTATGGATCCAGTACTAGGCAGAGTAATCCATTTTGTGAAAAGGAAACTGAGACCATCAAGACGAGAATGCTGTTATGAGTCTAGTCAGACTCTGAGAGTCTTGAGGCAGTGGGATAAGCTTAGATTGCTGAGTGACAATTGTGTCACAAGAGAGACCCCATGACAAAGAACAGACAATTCCAGTTTGTGGTGCCTGAGTCTTTGAAGTCTGAGATATTGTTTGGTGTCCATGACAATGCTGGTCTCCAAGGGCTGCTGAGAATATCTGCCCTTACCCGACAACGATTCTTTTGGGGCAATATGGAGAGAACTATCCATGAATATGTAAGAACATGCAACAGATGTGTGACTAACAAGACTCCAGAGCCCTCAGCAAGTCTTACCAGGATTTCTCGTTCAATGGATTTTGAGAAAGCTGTCCTGTGATGTGTGCCATGCTAGTTTGGTAACAGATGCCTGAACTGGCATCAAATGATCAAAGCAACACTTTTTCACATTAAAAACAATGGAGGTTTGGTGAATCATTCTGAGAGTACAGTCAAGGTGGTCAAAGTAGCTGAGTGTGTCACCCGACAGTCAACATCAGGGCAAACAGTCAGTGTGTCTTTCATCAGTTTGTCCGGGCCACAGTTTGGAACTGACAATCAAACTCTTGTCTTTAGTTGTGTCTGTCTTCCACAAATTAAGGCTGCACCACATTGCCAGACTGAATACTCTTAAATTACAGAGTGGCAACACACTATATCTATATAAGACAGTTCTGTTCCAAGAATTTTGTATCCTGTCCAGTAGCTATGTAATACCTAACCACTATATTGATAACACAGTAGTCGCATGGTGTTTAAGAGAAAGAGGAATGAGTGAAATGTTTTAAGAATTTATTAAGCCCATGTGTATACAATAAAATGTGTAACATTTCACTGTTAAAAGAAAGACCAGGCTGTCAGCTGAAGTCTTATTATTACATTGGTCAAGTTTTTGTGTCATTGATGGCCATTATTAGCGCATAAATGGATATAAAGAATTGTATTACAATTATTTACCAAAATCTGTTGTATATAAACAATACTGTCTTAAACATTGTTGATTTTTCATTTAAAAACCCAGTTTCCACGTCTTAGTATTAGTTTACATGGCGTCTTGCCACTCGCAATATGGCGGACGTGCTGACTCAGTGTGTCAGCTGGGGAACACCGTGAATGCGGAGTCTACCTAGATATGCCTGTGTTACAGAGTCGGGTCCTTGTTTCTTGAGAGTATCACCTCTGCCTCTCCTGCCATTTCTTATTGGAACAGTGTATTTAAACAAATATTATTTGGAAATGTGTCTGGTCTTTACCTCAATTAAAGACTGGAGAACTGGAGAACTGGAGAACTATGGAGAACTGGATATCAGCTGCTCATTTTGTAATGTAGGCCCAGAATGAGTATCCCATTTATTTTGGAAAAGTAGCCTCACTAGAGGGTTTTGGGAGGACATTAACAACTTCATAAGTAGTAATATTTTGTTTTTCAGACACATTATCTTAGGCTGCCACTGCTCCATTGTTACAGATAAGAATGCCTATTTTGTCATTAATACTGCTTTAGCTAAATTCTACATTCATAAGTGTAAATTCTCACATAATACCTCAATATTTATGATCTTTAAAATAGAAACGGAATTATATGTGAAAATTATTTCAGCATCCCTGAATAAAAAATCTATCAAAACAATCCTGCTCTGCAGAGAAAATAAAATAAAACATTATTTGATTGTTCTAGATCCTTTCCTCTCTTGTACTATTTCTTTCTCTCTTTTTGTATTTTCTTTTGTTCATTATAACTATTGTCATTGTTTAAAATGAAAAAAATTGGTTTTCGAAACCAATATTGAAAAAAAAACCTTGGTTTTTGGTTTTAGGATTTTGGTTTTGAATGGAAAAACAAATGAATGAATCATACACAGATTTTGTTTGTTGTGTGCTTTTTGTTTCTTGTTGGCTGCCCGGGGGGTATTCCACGAAACTGGATAAAGGGAAAGTCTTACCTCGAAAAGTCTCACTTATTTAAGTTTGAGTTCCTTCCATCAACACAGTTTAAAAGAATCCCCGTTGTGTTTCCATGGTAACTTATACTGGAGAACAAATCTGGTCCGGACCAGGCTAAAGTTCTCGCTTAGTCTAGCTTTGTCTCAAAGCATGTCTGACGTGTGGAAATGGATCCCCGAGAGATCTTTCCATCATGGGAATTCCCTGCTATCACTACTCATTAAAAAGGGACTATAAACGTCTTAGCATTTTTATTGCATTAAAATATTAAATACGTATAGTATTGCAAATATCAAACAATAACTGCAACATATAAAATCAGAAATAAAAATATATACTAATAATAAGAACAGAAAGCATAAAACTTTATTATTTAAAACATAACATTTAAAATTATTATTAGTGGATCGCCTAGTAGTTAGCGCATAGGCCCTGCAATCAGAAGGTTGGGGGTTCAAATCCCAACTGCTAGTATCACCACTGAGGTTCCACTTAGTCCCCACACACTAACCGCAGAAGACCCTGTGGAGGAGCGTGCGTGAACAATCCAAAGGGCATTCAGACCACCAGCTCCAAGGGTTTTTAGGGACTTTCATGTTGGGGGTGTGTTTTGAACTGTAGGAATGTTCTACACAGCAATACTTTCTTCTACAGGGGAGTTAAATGGAGTCCTGCTTGGGGACAGGGGTTATGCCTGCCTGCTATACCTTTTAGCCCCTTACCCAGAACCTCAAACTGAGGCAGAGAAGGTATGGACCACCACCCACAGCAGAACAACGGCACTAATCCAGATGATCTCTGGCCCACAAAAGTCGAGGTTTGATATTCATACACACCGCATTTCTTTCAGATCAACTTTTCAGGCTAACATTCTATATACTTAGATGCCTGATAGGCATCAGAGTAAGGCCAGACTGTGCAGGCAATATTGTGTAGTCCTATACAATACTCCGGGAGAGACGCCCACATGGATGGTGGAGGAGCAGTGGGAGGACATTCCTGCTCCTGAAGGGGGAATAGAAGGAAGGAGTGTGAGGAACCTTTACAGAGACTCCTATTTCACAGCCACTGGTGATGGTCATGCCTCTACCATTCTGAATTTAAAAAAAACACAAACATGCTGAAAATTGAGAATTTTCTTTATTGAAAGATGTGTATTAATCAGACATTTTTTAAGTTGTGGAGAGGGAACAGAAAATGTAATTCTTTTCAAACCATATGCCTTTGTGCTTTAAATGTGCACTTCCATCCTTCTCTAGTTTCTTCATGTCTAATTTTTTATCAGAAGCCTTTTGTATTCAACAGATAGGAGCAGCTTTCTTTTATAAATGGCACATGCATCCTGTGACAAGGGTTAATGGGTCACAAAGAAGCTTGGTATATTAAGGGATGACACCTAGAGGAAAAGAAGTGGGCAATACCTTCTACATATTTTTCCCAGGCACCTGGGGGGATGATCGCTGTTGATATTCCCCTTCTATTCCTTCCACCTGAGGCCGTCCTTTATTGAAGCTCAGTGCGACATCCTCAGGTGAAGCCCCCCACCAGTAGCAGTGGCCTGGCTCAGTTTCTTAGTGGCTACAATTACATTTATGAATCGTCATCAAACTGACATTTTCATAAGATACTGACCACTGTGGAAGATATTTTTATACTTAGTTTTCACTTGCTGCCAGATTCTTCTCTCTCCACTGAGATTGCTTCTGTTGAGATGTAATAATGAAGGATGGATATTCAGGTCAATGAATAGGCAAGAGGGTCAATGGAGATCAAACACATCTCAGTCAGTCGGGCTGTATTTACCAACCTAAAGTCTTTGTAGTTATAGGGTTACACATAGCAGTGATCTAGAAAATTAAATTTCACACAGATAATCAATTTAAGTTTATTAGTAACATGGTGAAAAAAAAGTTACACTATAAAGCAAAACGAACATATGAAGCCAATTGAGAGAAGGGCCTGGAGGTTCAAACTGGGAACCTTCTTGCAGCTAGGTGACAGTTACTCACTGTACCACAAAATCAGATATTCACAAATATATGACTTATGCATTTAGCCTGTCTGCTATATTCTGGCAAGACACCACTCTGGCTTTATTTGTGGCTACACGATTGCCTTTTTTTATAATATTTCTATGCTCTTCTGTTGAAAAATAAAGGAAAAAAAGAGGCTCCTCTCGTTTTGCCCTGCTTCCGCATCATTTAATCTACGTCTCGGCCATCGATTCATGTGGGCTCCTTAAATATCTCGGGTGCGCGCGCTAAGGCAGACCATGCAAATCTGCCTTTAATTAGCCTTGATTGGGAAAACCTGGAACGCGTTAGTGGAACAACTCGAGGCTTAATTGGGAGATGGCACTAGTTCAGGTCTCACTTTTTCGGGTAAGCCTGGTTTTCTTTAACTACTTTCATGGAATACCCCCCCCCTGGTGGGGTTAGCTTCATTGCAATCAGATGGAATCTGATCACGATTTAGGGCTTTTTTTCGTGCTAGGACAACGTTTCAGTACCCAGACAGTAGGAGAGAAATAATGAGTTGATTCCTTACCTTAACCTATCCCTAAACTTAACCTTAACCCTAACCTTAGCCTTAGCCTAACCGTAAGAGTCACCAGTTAGCGCAGATACTGGTTATTTAACGCCATGTGCATGAATATACTTAGGGTAGTGTAGCGTTGTCCCAGCACGAAAAAGTGAGGCGTTGTCTTAGTACAAAAAAAGCCCTTTATCGTGATCGGAGCACGTATTTTGATTAAATTGTAGTTCATGATGGCTGCACAAAAACTCATGAGATTGGGTTGAACTGGAAGTCCCCCTAATTTCCAGTAAATGAGACTCCACTCATCCTCCTTGGGGTCTTTAATTTTCCATGTGACAAGTTGCAGACCTGTGAGCCTGTGATGTTCCTATTGTCCTTTGGCCTGTCCCTTGGAGAGTCTCCTCCAACCCACAAGGCAGACAACACACTTGACTCAGTATTAACCAGATCACTTTCTATGTCCAATATGTCCACCTCTTTACATGTCTCTTCTATCTTCTATGTCTTGAATTTCCTCTTCAGACCTCTTCATCTGATCACTTACATGTAACACCTGGAACTACTTGCAGAAATCTGTCCTCTTGCTCCTCTATTCTATCTTTATCTCACTAACCTCTACCATCTCTCCACAGCTCAGTTAATCTACACTGCCCCTTGTCTTCCAGGCTAAAGCGTGTCCCTCCCCCGGCGCCATGACTGTTTGAGGTCCTGTGAAGTAACTGAAGGGAACTGGGAGCAGGAGAAAGAAGATGGAGGAAAATGCTTTGTGACGGTGACCTTTTCTCTAATTGCTCTTTTTTTTAAACCAAACTTGCCACTAATTTAACTTCTGTAAAGTCTTCCTTCTACAAAACCAGGTTTGAAGAATCAGCATCCAACACTGGCAAGTTGCCACCTTTTAATCTCTTCTTAAATCTATCTCTCCCTGTTTTCCCGCTGTCTCGCTAGACTTTGCCATCATCAATGAGAAGATTGAAGATATTAGAAGATCCTTCCCACCAATAAAGCCAGAGACCAGGCCATGCTGCCCTGTTTCTTGGCTTCTCACCTCTCTCAAGGATGTCGCTGCTCCTGATGTCCAGCAAACCCACTACGTCTCCACTCAACCACCTATCCTGTTAGGTGTGCTCCAGATTATATCTTCGGATTTAATCCCGCATATCCCCTACATCAGTGGCTTCTAAACCTATGTCCCATCTGCTTTCAAGTCAGCAGTGGTCACACCAGTTCTGAAGAAACCCACGGTGACCTCTCAGGTATCAACTACAGACCAGTATCTCTTCTCTCTCCTTCCTTTCGAAAGTCCTGGAACATGCTGTTTTGTAACAACTCAATTTGATTCTCTAAAAACAGGCTTCAGGATTGCATTACTAGCTGTTTCCAAATAGCTTCATGCAGCTAGATCAGCCAACCTGTCTTGACCTTTCTGTCATGTCCGTGCTCAGAGGCTGCTCTTTCTGTTTGTATGAATTCTTATTTTAACGCATCAACACTGGCTGGGTGAGTGTTCACAGCTGGCTGGTGTTTCAGTTTGAGTAATTTGATTTGTTCTTGGTTTAGGTCTGTTTAGTATTTAAGTGCCTTTGTTTCATGTACCAGGGTTGGTCCACCCTCATACTTGTGTAGTGTGAAAATTTGTCTTTTGTTGGTGTTCTCTGGTTTGTTTAGTCCCTTGTGCCTTTTTATTTGCCTTTTGTAAATAAAGTATACACAAGTAAAATAGAATCCTGCATCTGTGCCTCCTTCCCTTGGCTCTTGCTGACACAAGAGATTCAAGATTCTTTATTTGTCACATCCATAGTTATACAAGTACAACATGCAGTGAAATATATCCTGAATCGCTCCTTTTATGACTATGCAAACATTATAAACGAATACATTTTAAATGAACACATCTGGAATTTTCTGAGACACAAATGAGTACAAGTAGTGTCAGGTCTGGGGACAGTGAGTGGGTGGCCACTAGAGGCCGTCATGGTTCCTTTTTGTTTAACTCAGTACACCAGCATTTGGTAATGATTTGTGTCAGCTGCTAGTGTGCTCAGGAATAATCATGGCGATGTTGTGATTGGGTGTTGGGAGGTTTTGGGGTTTAACTTTTAAGTTAGTGAGTGGTGGACCTTGGTTGCTGGTCCACCATCATATTTAGTCTGGTGTGTGAATGCCAAAGTTCCCAGAGTCCTGGGTTTTTGTTCGGCCCTTGCGCCCTTTTGCTTTTTCATTTAATAAAAGAAACTGGAAACATGGATGTCTGCGTATGTGCCTGCTGTCTTAGCCAGGAGAGAGAGGGGAGCCTTGACAAATAGAAATAAGTTCAATTTTTAAAAACACAAATCTAAAGTAAAGGAGCTTAAGCAAGGAGCAACACAAGTTAGAGCAAATAGTTTTTATATAAATGTGGCAGTCTGTCAAATTTACACATGTACAATGTGCAAGCGGAAAGTACATTGTGCCATGCTGGCACAGCAATGTAAACAGAGCAATGCAAGCAGAGTAATGTAGAGTGACCAGGCTAATATAAACAGTCTGGCACCATGTATAGTGTAGCAGCATGTGATGTAATCAGATATGAAATGATGAATATGATGAGGACCTGTTTCAGTCCCTTAAGATAATGCTATGAGGGGGGCATGTACTCATTCAGGACTCAAATGGCCTGAGGATAGAAGAGACTCCTTTAGTCTCTCTGTTTCGGCCATGATAGTGCGGAACCATCTGCCCTATTGCAGTCCATTACTGGGGAGGGACGAGTCCTTTAAGATCCGAGCTGTTCTGGACCTACATCTCCTGGTGAAAATGTCCTGCAGGGAAGGGAGTGCGGACTTGCAGCAGCGTTCTGCCGCACTGATCACTCTAAAGAGCTTTTCGATCCTGAACACAGCTATTCGCATATCAGGATGTGATGTTCTGTCTGAGGATGCCTGAATTGAAAGTCCTAAGAATCACTGAGGAGACCCCGAACTTCCTCAGCTGTTGGAGATGGCACTGGCACTGCTTAGCCCTTTTGGACTGGACCTGAATGTGAGCAGTCCATGCCAGGTCCAAGGAGATGTGGACACCGAGACACTTGCAGGACAGCACCCTCTCCACTAGAGCTCCGTTGATGGCGAGAGGCTTGTAGTCTCACTGTTTTTCCCTTCGGAAGTCCACCACCAACTCCTTCCGTCTTTCAGACGTTCAGCTGGAGGCAGCTGTCCTGACACCACGATGCCAGGTTCTTCACCTCGACCTCACAGTCCAAGGTGTAGAGGGAGTACAGCAGTGCCGAGAGTATGCACCCCTGTGGCACTCCAGTATTGGTGGTGATGCTGTCAGAGACCACCTACCCACCCTCACCACCGGAGATCTGCCAGTGAGGAAGTCCAACACCCAGGCACACAGTTGGCTGTTGAGTCGGACGTGAAACGGTTTTGTAGCCCTACTTGTATGGCGTGCAGCAATGGTCCAAAATTCTAGCTCCCCTTGTTGGACACGTAACGTGTTGATAAAGGTTCGGCATAATTTATCTGCTTTATTAAAGTCTCCTGCTACAAGGTTTTGAAACACACTCAGCACATCATGTAGTTCAGACAAAGCCATATCTGTGTCCGCATGGCCTTCGACACAATTAACCATCAGATCCTCCTCGCTACTCTCTCCAGCCTTGGAAAATCGGGCACAGCCTGGGAATGGTAGGTATCTTGCCTTGATGACGTACCTTGAAGTACAGGGTAGCATGGCATGGCTCCCAGTCTGCCCTGCAAAGATTGTCCACTGGTGTTCCACAGGGCTTGGTCCTTGGATAGCCTATAATAGCCTCACATGGCTTTTCCAACCGTTTTTGTTGGGATGACACTCAGCTTACTCTCTGTTTCCCCTCCAGTCATCTGACATCTCCTCTAGGATGGCAGCCTACCAGCCTACCAGCAAGACTGAGCTTCATTTCATCTCACCATTCCTTTTGAGAACTTGGTTATCATCCCTTCAAAGAAAGTAAGAAATCTTGCTGTGATGCTAGATGAAGAACTGTCATTCTTGTCACACGTTGACCACCTCTCCAAGACATCTTTACAACATCAGCAGAATCCGACCCTTTCTCACCACTGAATCTACACAGTTACTCGTCCAGTCTCTGGTCATCTCTGAACTGGACCACTGCAACTCTCTACTTGCTGGACTTCCACCGAAGGTAGTGAGATCACTTCAGCTGATTCAGAATGCAGCTGCAAGGTTAGTCCTCAATGTTCCTAAATTCTCACACACCACTCCTCTACAACGGAACCTTCACTGGCTCCCTGTGGCTGCTCACATTCAGCTCAAGACCTGAAAACTCCGCAGCTCAAAATAAGTGGAAGACATTCAATCAGATCTGTGGAGTCCCTCACTATCTTCAAGCATTGTCTGAAGTCACACCTCTTCAAGAAGCATCTTGGGGTGCTCTTAACTGTGTAAATAAAAGCCCACCACTCGCAGACCTGGGTGGTTAAGAACCAATAATCTGATGGCCATCCGGCAAGAACTGCCCTGCCCTGGGTGCCATTCGTTCTTGTTCAGTTTGCTCTGCCACTAAGAGTCCTCTCACAACTAGGGTCCACTGTCGGCCTGACCTCGGGCTTCCACCCTCAGTCCAATGGTCAGGCTGAATGTACCATACAAGAACTCGGTAGATTCCTTCAGGCTTATTGCTATGGCCAGCAGCATGACTGGGCTGAGTTTTTGGTCTGGGCAGAATACGCCCAGAACTCCCTGTGCCACTCCGCCACAACTTGGCTATTAATGCATTTATTGTTCTCTGAAAATTTTGTTTATATAAAAACAGATTCTTGAAAACAACCAAAACAACCAATTTCCACAAGTAGCAGTGTCTTTATTTCTCTTCACTTCTTTTAAAAAAGATGAAAAAATGCTCGATGAAGAACTTAAACTCACAGATCACCCCTCAGTTTTTTAACTTATGTTGGTTTTTATTTCTTTGTTTTCATATTTTTGTTTAATTTGTGTTATTTTTATTTACAGCACATTTGGTGGTAAATTGTTATTTCATTGCTTAATAGTAGTAGTGATAATAATGATAATGATAGCTCTCTCCCATCATGTGTACACACACACTGACACGAGTGCACATGCTCACATACTCAGCCTACATGCTCAGTGAATATACAGTTGCTTGTTTGATCACTTGATTGTCTTTTGGAGTCGATTTTGTTAATGAATGCACCATATAAGTTATAAATAAATTCTCCATGTCCTGCACTACAGGCAGTTGAACAGTGAATATCCTTTTTTTATATTGAGCTTTGCTGCCACCTATTGGCGGTTTTGTGAACTGCGTTGCTTTTGATTCTGTAAGCGCTACATTGATGTTTTTGCTAGTAACAGCCGAACAGACATGTCTTTCATGAGTGCTGCATTTCGGTTTGAGTTTCTTCGAAGCAATGCCTGTAAGTGGCAGTTTATGCGTTATAATGGACATTTATGCTCACTTATGTGAAAGGAAATAACTTTGTGCCTGTTGACTTTATGTTTACTTGAATTAGTTATGGAAATGTCCGAGTGCTGTGGGAACTCTCATTGTTTGCTATGCAATAAGCTAATTAGCATGCTGTTAGGCTATATCTCATGAGCCGTTCCACCGAATGGGTGCCATTTCTGTCCCTAGGAAATTACATGTATAAATGTGCACAAAAAATAACTGTAAAATACATTTTATTATTAAGCATAGTGTCTTGTACATTGACCTAATTGCAAATTTAAGATATATAAATAAAAACACTAATAAACACTACCTAGAACACTGAAAAAAGCATTTGTTACCTGTCCCCGCTCTCTAACTATTCACTTTACCTTGAAATATAATTATTAACATCCTTCAGAGATTAAATTTTTTTAGGTAGCCATTTTATGAATACATTGAGTTAATTTTTGCTGGTAAAACTTTAATGCCATAGATCAAATATAATGAGCCCAGTATTCTGATGCAAACTTGACTGGATGTAGTGTGTGGGCTCAGATGCAGTACTGTGGCTGTAGTGAGAAGGATTACAGAAATGATCTGTGCATGTGATGGAGGAATGACCAGTGCAGGGGAGAAATTAAACTACATACAAGTTCCCTGTTAAAGGCTAACCTGCAACTTTGCAAATTTCTAGTTTATTCAAGTTAATTCCCATGGAAAGTTTCCAACTCATTCCTGTTACTTCATTATTTTTCTTAAAAAATAAAGATAAACTACTTTTTTTCCAATTATGTTTGGTCCATCATTTATCCATTTGTTTAATAAATTACATGACAAAAATTGAATCAATTTCAGGTTTAGGTTTTCTTGAAAAGATAAAAATGTCTATGCATCTTTTAGAAAAATACAACAGGCACGCATACAACAGACATGTATTCAACCATTTCTTTAAAATAAACACTTTCTTGAGGGAACCTCAAAGTAATTAGCTGACATGCTTTTAAACATGCTTTTTAAATGTCACATGAGTTTTGGTAACAGGACTGAGAAAAATGTAACCATCTTCGGCTTAGAAGCCTTGTAAAAGATTAAATAAAGCTGCCTGAGATTGACCAATACATGTTTTGAATAGTTAAATATATGTGTTATTAGATTAAGAGTTGTAAAAAGATAAAAAATTAAGTTCAATTTGGAGGAGTTCCAGCAAGCAAATGGCACCCATTTGGTGAAATGGCCTGTATGTTAAATTACAGTACAGTTCAGTATTAAAGTTGTTTATCCTTTTGTGATAATGTTATTGCTGTACTGTTAATGTATGCAACTGAGTGTAAGACACTTTTCTGTTAGCTTTAGGCTCATTCTATGTTGTTTCTGTTTTGTCAGTGTCACGATTCCGGCTGCGGCCGCTGGGGGTCGCTGCAGAACCATAAATCCACCCACAGCTGCAGACAATGATTCTAGAGCAGATTAGCCCAGGGACTGTGTATTTAAGGGGCTCTTTCCCTAGCTGTGGTGTGGGAGCATTAATGTTTGGTTGGTTCTCTCCCTCGGCCTGTTCTACCTCTGTTCCTCTACTCTATTAAACTCTACTCCACTCTACTCTCCCCCTTACCTTCTCGTCTGGCCCTCGAGCTGTGTTTTCTTTATATTATTCTGTGTGTGTTTTTGTGTGTAAATAAACGTTCACTATGGATGTCCACGGAGACGCCTCCTTCTTACCTTCATGGTCCGGACCGGATCCAACCATGACGGTCAGTTTCACTCCATTTCACATGGAATTAAAGGAAGAAGTGATTAATCCTGACTCTTGTGAAAGGAGTTTGGCTGATGGTTAAGTTTGGTATCTGACACCATGACAAGACCATTACACTCCATATAAATGTACCGTGGAAATTCATTTTTAATTCTGCCAAAAACCAAGCCAGGTGGCGCAAACACAAGCTATACAAATTTTGTAATTTCTGGCAAAGTGGTAGTTGGGCTGTTACTACAGGGGACACTAGTGTGAAGAGACAAGCATACCTTGGGACACACACCTTCCATATCAGCCATGTGGAGCTTCAGTCACATCAGATATTATGTGGACTGATGAAATCTAAGTATATGAAAATTTTGACCAAAAATATGTAGAAAAAGAAAGAGAAAACAAAACTTTGACAAGCACTACATGAAAGCAGCAGTCACAGTGGTTTAATGAATCCCTGGCATCTGGTGAAATGAAGGCTCAACTGAAATCCACCTTTAATTGGGAGATGAAATAGAATGGATGGATCTCTCTTTTTTAGACGGTGTTTCAGTGCCACCTTGCTGCAGCTTGTAATATTATCTGAGTTATGTTTTAGTTATTGTTTGATCCGTGGTAGAGTGCCCAGTGAATCCATGTACACAGTCACGGCCAAAATTATTGGCACCCCTGGAATTTTTCCCGAAAATTTCTCCCAGAAGACTATTGCAATTACAATTGGTACATACATGTTCATTTCCTTTATGTGCATTGGATCAACACAAAAAAAGCTGAGAAAAAAGCCAAATTTGACATAATTTCTCACAAAACTCAAAAAAGGGGGTGGACAAAAAATTGGCACTTTTTCAAAATTGTGCGTAAATCGTTTAAATTCAAGCATATGATACTTGTTTTAACTCACATGTGCCAAGAAATAGGTGCTGGCAATATAGCAATCACACGTGAAGCCAGTTAAAATGAAGAAAAGTTGACTCAACCTTTCTGTTGTGTGTCTGTGTGTGCCGCACTAAGCATGGAGAACAGAAAGAAGAGCGGGGAATTGTCTGAGGAGTTGAGAACAAAAATTGCAGAAAAATATCAACAATTTCAAGGCTAGAAGTCCATCTCCAGAGATCTTCATGTTCCGTTGCCCACTATGCGCAAGACAATCAAGAGGTTTACAACACTGTAGCATTGTAGCTAATCTCCCTGGACGTGGACGGAAAAGAGAAAAATGAATAAAATATTGCATTGCAGGATAGTCCGAATGGTGGATAAACAGCCCCAACCAGCTTCTAAACAAATTCAAGCTGTTCTGCAGAAACAGGGTGTAACAGTGTCAGCTTGAATTATCTGTCGACATCTGACTGACATGAAACACTACGACAGGACCCCACTGCTGACACAGAAACATAAAAAAAGCCAGTTTGCCAAAATCCTTCTGGGAGAATGTCTTGTGGACAGATGAGACCAAGGTAGAGTTATTTGGTAAAGCACATCATTCTACTGTTTACAGAAAACAGTACGAGGCCTACAAAGAAAAGAACACGGTACCTACAGTCAAACATGGTGGAGGTTCAATGATGTTTTGGGGACGTTTTGCTGCCTCAGGCACTGGCTGCCATGATTTTGGGGCGCAATGTAGGGCCCAGTGTCAGAAAGCTGTGTCTGCATCAGAGGTCATGGGTGTTCCAGCAGGACAACGACCCCAAACATACCTCTAAAAGCACCCAGAAATGGTTGAATACACAGTGCTGCTCTGAAGTGGCCAGCAATGAGTCTGGATCTAAATCTGATTGAACACTCATGGAGAGATCTCAAAATTGCTGTTGGGAGAAGGCACCCTTCAAATCTAAAAGACCGTGAGCGGTCTGCAAAAGAAGAGTGGTCGAAAATTTCAGTTAAGGTGTAAAAAGCTTGTTGATGGTAGCGATTGGTTTCAGTTATTTTTTCCTAAGGGTGTGCAACCAAATATTAAGTTGAGGGTGCCAATAATTTTGTCCGCCCCCTTTTTTGAGTTTTGTGTGAAATTGTGTCAAATATGGCTTTTTTGTGTTGATCCAATGCACATAAAGGAAATAAATGTGTGTACCAAAACATTTGTAATTGCAATAGTCTTCTGGCAGAAATGGTGCTGTGTGTGTATATATATATATATAATTATTTTTCATTAATAATTGTATGCCATTGCAAAGCATCAATAATTGCACATAACTGTAATGTATCATTGTTACATGATTGTAATGTGTCGTTAATAACGGCATCGACGTACCCTGACGATGAGGATCCACTTGATGAGGGACAGGCCGAAGCCGCAGATGGCCCCGTAGCGTCCAGCTATGGTGTTGGTCAGACAGAACGAGAGGCAGAAGCCAATCCAGTTAAACAGAAAGGCCACTAGGGGTCAAAGAGAAGGCCATCAGTTTCAGACCTCAGGACCACCCTAACCCTCCCTTCCTCAACCGCAGACACGGTTACCGCAAGCCTAAAACATCTCAGTCACCTGTAACACACTCACTTATGCAGTTTCTGATGACTGGCTGTTATCTAAAGGCAGTTTTCCACAGGTCTACAAAAACCATTCTGTATCTAAACTGTACTGTGATGGTACTGAAGTTGTATCAGGTTTTTATGTTCCTGTGTATCTCAGACGGAGATTCTGACTAAATTCTCTCCACACAGTTTATGGCCGGTCGTCCCAAAACCGCATCCATGGAGTCGAATGGGTGGCAAATATTTCTGTCAGAGCCGCTTTTGTTATTGAGGTCTTTTATTATTTATAGTCTTGTTTGAGTTTTATTTTTTTCTCTACATTCTTTATCAGTGGGATGAAAACCTAACCCAGATAACTTGTTAGTGACGTCGTGGATCACTTTCACGTTTCTCACAGTGTTAAAGATAAATTTGTTAGTGTCACAGACAACAAATTTTCTTCAGCCCAGACAGACAGTAGTGCTTGTGATGACATTTCGACCAATCAGAAAGCAGTGACGCTTTCAGCCCTGCCATGGAGCAGCTCGGGTTCAGCTCAGGTTCAGGTCACTTTATTTGTAAATAAAAACATCTGCTCACGGTACGGAGCAGTTCCCTGTGCCGGTGGAAAAGCGCCATAAGGGTTAATGCGGCTCATCAGTTCATGCAGTAACACGGTTCCACCAGCAGGGAAGCGCACTGACGCAATGGTATGAACTACAACAGGTCGGATATGAGCACACACACACACACACACGCACACACGCACACACGCACACACACACACACACACACACACACACACACACACAGCTGAACTCACTGAAGAAGGCCAGCATGAAAATTCCGTCGTTTCCCACTCTCAGCTGATCAGCGTCACTGAAATCATCCCGTGGAGGAAAATCCTCCTCCTGATTAGAGAGAAAGACAGAGAGAGGCAGAGTGAGAGAGAGAGAGGGAGAGAGAAAAACAGGGTGGAAGAGAGGGGGACAGAGAGAGAGAGAGAGGGAGAGAGAGAGACAAGAAAGAGAGAGAGAGAGAGATCAGAGTCTAACTCCGCACTTATGTAACGGAGAATTGAGCAGCTACAGCTGACGGCACACTACTTTATACCAACATACACAAACAGAACTATATTTCCTACTAGGGAACCGATTTATTTACAGAACAGGGAAACAAGTCTATCACAGTGTTTATGGTATACAAAAAACCTCTAGATATAGATTTTTATGGTTAAGTGTTATTTATTGTATCATATTATTAGCTTACATAATGCAATAATAACGTGTTAACACATTATTTACTAACGCAGACAATTATTTTATTGTATGTTAATGCAATAAACATTTTTTTTAAACAATTTTATTTTGAATTTTTTTGTTTTGTTTTTTGTGCTGTTTTCGCAGGGTTCAGGCGTCCCATTTTGTCCATATGGACAAAGGTATTGGGACGCCTGACCATTACACCAACAGGGACTGAAATGACACAGCATTCAGAAACATAGACCTTAATATGGACTTGGTCCCCCACTGCAGCTGCTATAATGGTTCTGCTCCCCATGCTCTAGACTCTGAGGGGAACTTGTTTTTCTATAAAAACTAGATAAAACGTGAATGCCCTGCAGTGGCAAATAGCTTTGGGTTTATATTTCATTTGATTACATTAATGTTTAAGTTGAGATTTAGAAATATTTGAACGGCAGCTGTGTAACTGTTTTGAAGGGAACACTGCTGTTAAAAATCTCCTTTTTTGTTTGAAGTGTTTGCAAACCAAATGTTATATATCAGTGCTTTAAAAACAGAAGTGAGCAATACACTACTTTTTAATTATTTAATTTTGCATATAACAATGCGATTAATCACAATAAAAAAATTTAACCTTCGCCCAGCATTATTATATAGGTTTTATCTTTTACAGGTGCAAGTATTGAACTGAACAGTTTTTAAGAACTGCTGACAATATTTCTCCTAATTTCCATATAAAAATATTGTTCTTTAAAGCATAATTCTAAAGGAAATGACAAAACATCAAAATAAGAGAAGTGTTTACAGAACTTGAATAATTCAAAGAAAACAAATCTCTTGTTCACTCTTAAACAAAATGGCAATAATTACCTTTGACGAACTTAGTGTTTTACCATCCAACTGGTCACATTGCAAGAGGAGAGCGTTGATTTTATACTTTTCCTCATTAAATAAGATGTGATTCAGGTAATCACTAATCAATACCTCATGAAGCAGAATGAGGTGCTCATGAAGAAATTTAACATTAAATTGCATTAAATTGCAGTGGTCTTTATTTTTTTCCGGAGCAGTTTTCGTGTGTGTTTGTATGTGTGTGTCAATTTAAACACATACGAACACACACAAATACATACATATACATACACATACATACACTTGCAGCACCACAGCACATTTTCCCCAGGGTACAGGTCCTTCAAAGCCCAAATACTTTGAAAGTGAAATTCTCTTAAACTCCTGCAGGTCTCTCTCTCTCACCTGTTTTATACACAAACACACAATCATATTTACACAACCAGTCAATTCACAAAACGCTGGATCACTCTGAAACAGTGTTGTTCTCACTGGCTGGACAGCTTCTTATGACATCACTTTACATACCAAAACCTAAACTGCTCTATCTGCAAATATACTTGCCTAAATGACATCACAAAAACACTGAAATAGGCTGTGTCTACAGCTTGGTTTCAGCAAGGTACCCAAACTCAAATAAATGGGCCCTTTAATGTGTATAAATAACCGTATATAACTATACAACAGCTATAACTACAAATACGACTGCAGCATTCCTGTGAGGATTTGATTGTATGAGAGCATTAGTGAGGTCAGGTACTGATGTTGGAACATCGCTGTAAGATTTGATTGTATGAGAGCATTAGTGAGGTCACGTACTGATGTTGTAACATTGCTGTGAGTATTTGACTGCATGAGCGCATTAGTGAGGTCAGTTACTGATGTTGGAACATTACTGTGAGGATTTTGTGCTTTTTTAAGTGGACATTATAAAAGTTGCATGTATCCAACTGAGGCCTGTGACACCTTAAAGTGGTAGTCTAGATACTTCTGGACACATATGGTGTCATATTTGTTCATATTTATTCATATTGAGTGAGTTGTGGTAACTTAGTAACCACCTCCTACACCATAACAACCACCAAGAAACTTCCTGTCAACCACCTCCTATACCATAGCAACTGCCCAGAAACTACTAGGTGTAGGAGCATCCAGCTCCTACACCATAGAAACCATCGAACAACACCCTAGTGTACGAATGCAACCACCTAGAAACTCAGTACCAACGACATCCTACACCATAGCAAGGTATTAGCAACACCCTAGGAACCACCTTGCATATCATACCAACTGCCTAGGAACTACTTAGAAACTACCTCATAAACCGTAGCAACACCCTAGCAACCACTTTGTATACCATAGCAACAACTTAGATGTGAGCCTCCAACAATTCGTGGCAATGAAGAGGAAAAGCAATGGATGAAAAGCAAGAAAAAGGGGTGCGGGTCTGTTATGAGGCCACTCATGCAGTCAGCACTGCAGGAGGGTCAGGTGATAAAGGCTCTGCAGAGTGTTGTTTATGCCTGTTTATGCCTGGCCTGTTTATGCCTGAATGTGCGTTTGATCTGTGGGTTTCTATACATATCTCCTTACCCGCTGTACCACATCCACAGCAGAGGCTGCCAGCTCTGCCGCTTTGGCCTTCTCCACTTCATCATAGGTGGGTAGCGATGTAGCCACACTGTAGGGGGGTGGGACGGGGAAGTCCCCAGAAAAGGCACGCTCTGTTTGGGGACACAGACAGAGGCATTAATGGACATGCAGAGCAATATTGAGAGGCAGAACAAGGATTAATTGCTAATCTCTGTGGAGCTACATCCATGAAAGAACCAAGATCGACACCCCTGCCTTAAATCTGAAGTACAGTGAACCCCCACAAATCCTCAGTTGAGAGTTCGGATTTTTTCGTGGCAATATTTATTTTTACGCATTTTAGCGCTAAATTATTAGGATAAATATAAGTGACTAAACATAATTATTAATTTAAATTCAGTGAAATTTCTCTATATAATATAATTATACATTTCTAGTACTGTTGAGAGAACACAAAGCAACCAACTATTGGCTGCTGCCCTATGACGCTGCCCAAAATCCCCTGCACCTTATAAGGCTTCTGGCAATGAACCTAAGCGCCAGAAAAAGTTTAAGAGTGAGTGCATGCATGATGTGAGTGTGGGCGTTACCGATGAGCGAGATGAGCGGGTTAGTGCTGGTTCAAGGTTTAGCGGCGTGAGTTGTGGCCTTACAGCAACTGTTATAGGAAAAAGGCTAATGAAAAGAAGCCGCTCAGTCGCTGTCCAGTGTCTACTTTAACCAGCGGGTCACTACAATACGACTCCATCAGACGCTGCCTCTTCTTCAGGCGCTTCAGGAGAAGTGTAAATCCTTGTCTTCAAATCAATATCATTCATTATTGGTGATTACCCATATATTTTACTGTATTTTAATTACTGAAAATAAAATTAAATTATTACTGTTTATTTAAATTATTTACCCTGCGTATACCAAAGAAAATGCGCTTGCATGAATGAACTGTGGGAGACAGTGTACACCGCACAGCACGTATACGGGTTAGGTAATGTATTAAGAGTTTAAAATGTAGTTAAAGTGTTTTGGGAGCATATTTGGGAGCCTATTTGGGAGAATATTTAGGGTTTACACTATACAAATTGGCATTTTTAGGCTTTTTTTTTTTTACCACATCACAAATTTGCGTTTTTTCACAACTCACGGGGGCTATTGGAACATAACCCCCGGCGAATTTCTGGGATTTACTGTAAATGTAATTCACTATGCGTTTACATTTCCACTTAAATAGTATGGCAAAAATCATTTTACAGCGTTTCTACTGGTTTGCTGGTGACAAAAAAAAAAACTAATTATGGTGATATAAATCAGATATAACAGTAAATCAGATATTCCTTTATATCTCCCTGCTAGATCCGCACAGAAGCCGAGCCTGTACCTGATGTAGGTCACAGTGTTCCACAGGGCCCGTTATGTTTCAGAGAAGAGGTGACCTTCTATTAAAACGTCCTATTTGATATAAATGACTCGAGTCGGGTTCTGATGGATGGAGGTCATTAAAACAATCTAACAGAAGGATTTCTTGACTGAACTTTTCTAAAATTGACAAAAATTACTGCGGATAAGGTCCGATGTAAATCTTAAGACAATTAAGTTTCAGGCATGCAGTTAGCATAATGCTAATTGGTGTACATGAGCCTATATTAATTGTAAGCTACATTAGCATAAACTGCCAAATTAACTAGTCTGATTTTGAGGTCCTGTCAGGACCTGGGAAAGGCCCAAAAAGTTCATTGTAGTTGCTGGACAAGGAATTTGACAAGAGGCAACTTTTTTCCGAATATGCCCTCTGAATTAGTAAATATGTGCTAAACCAAAAACAGGCACTCATCTACCATCCTAGTATAAAGGATTTTTTTCCTTCAGCTGTCCTGGAAAACCTTTTTCTTCCAAGAATGTTCCATTAGCTTCAGTTGAATGTTTGGCCCCAAGCTACGTACAGTAAGTGACCTAGAGCGAGTTCTCCTGGGTCAGCCAAGGTTGAACAGTGTACAAGCGAGTGTACAGCTTAAATATACCTCCAAAGCAGCACCAGAATATTCTAGGCTCAGTGAAATGTACTGTATATTATACACCATGAAAAGCCTACACAAACCTGGGACGGCTGTTGCTCCTAACGCCACACTGGCGTAGGGAGGGGGTGGAGCCTCCGCATCTGTTGGCACAGCAATGGGGCTGCTAGTAGCACCGGCCTGGGTGGAGGTGGACGGCTCGCTGGTGGGGGCTGATTCAGACGGGTCGTCCTCATTGTGCAACTAAAGAACAAGACAAATAGAAGGCCAAGTGAGTTCAAGGGGTTCCTCAGGGGTGTAATCTAGGACCAATTCTAATGCCATACCTAAAGTTAGATTCTCACACTTGATCTAATTACGTAAACCAACAAGGACAGAGTTTGACACCGGAAAAATTGCTTCAGCTGCTAAAAACCTCAGCTGGTTTCAAGCTCGAGTGCAGATAAAATCAGATGATGTGTGCAGAGGCATGCTTTTTCAAAGCAACGAAACCCAAGAAGAAAGAACGGCCTTCACATCACCCACTTGGTTCCGGCTCAGTTAATTAACAATCATTTGTTAAAAAGCTTGACCAGACAGTTTAGCTCTGCCCAACAATCTGCCAAACAGCATGGCGCAAAACTTCAAGGTTCCTATGTAGTGGGACAGACTGCAAACCAGAGATGACATTTCGGCTCAGTCATGATGCCATAGGCTTTTCCTGCCAGGAAAGCCTGTAAACATTGCGACTCAAACGGTAACTAGAGAACCGTGGTAACACGAGCTGTGACACTGGGATGGGTGGGCATCCCGCTGCACCTGTTAGGGTATCACGCTGTGTAACTCTCGAGCATCTGGCTCCACATTTAGCCAACGCCTGTGGTCCCGCTGTCCCACCTGAGGTCAATTTTGGCCTCAAAGACATGACTGTAAACTGTGTATATACATATATCTCTACAGATTATATATATATATATATATATACAGGGAGTGCAGAATTATTAGGCAAGTTGTATTTTTGAGGAATAATCTTATTATT
>JBBPCX010077993.1:0-29474 GCA_037974365.1 Hydrocynus forskahlii
TCTCTCTCTCTCTCTCTCTCTCTCTCTCTCTCTCTCTCTCTCTCTCTCTCTCTCTCTCTCTCTCTCTCTCTCAGGCCAGTGACAGTAATGGGTTTGTGGGTAATGGAAATCTGCCAGATTTGGTGCAGCAGAGCCAGTCTCCCTCCGGCACTCCGACTGAGGCTCAGCCGGACCTCCACTCGCAGGACCTGCAGGAGGTACAGGACACATAACAGCTATGCACAGCTTATTGATCAACAGTATTGATGATTTACTGATGTGGGGCTCTAGCTGTCAGTGGTGTAGATTCCACTGGGGAAATAAGATACATTACATTACATTATTACATTATCCTCAATACGCCTTTGACCAATCCAGTAGCACTGGACAGGACATTGTGGCTTCAGATGTATTGACTGGTTGTAATTTTCACCAATCCTGTTAAGCTGTGGGCGGGGCTTTGAGACATAAGTGTTATTTTCCAGTCTTGAATGGT
The DNA here is from genome assembly GCA_037974365.1 of Hydrocynus forskahlii. Classification (NCBI taxonomy): domain Eukaryota; kingdom Metazoa; phylum Chordata; class Actinopteri; order Characiformes; family Alestidae; genus Hydrocynus; species Hydrocynus forskahlii. Next base: position 476 of record JBBPCX010077993.1, read on the forward strand.
TTGAGATGTGAATTTATTGCCTAAAAGCCTTTTATTTTCATGGCAGCGTGTTTTAGTGCTGATTTCAATTAATGGAAAATGTACACATTTTGGCTCTGGGAAGTCAGATGTCCAGCAGAGGCTGGCGATGCTGACTGAGATGTGTGTGCTGTGTTACAGTACGCTCTGGGCGGTGGATCTAAAGCCTCCTTCACTCCGTTCGTGGACCCACGTGTGTATCAGACTTCCCCGGACAGCAATGATGAAACATCGTCCGCAGGTACACACACACACACACACACAGACACACACGCACATACATACACCTGTTAAATCAACACACACACATTATTTAAAGATGGAATGATATGGAATAACATTATACACTGGCTAAGACCCTCAAGTGCTTGTCTGTCTGTCCTTTAATGTGCTTGTAGTTTATATGTAATGTGATACACATACCAGGCTGGGTCAGTAGTCCTCTGTAAGCAGCAAACAGTACGAAATACATGCTTATAAATATGGGTACTTGAGCCTGTGCTTGTAGCCGAACCTGTACTGGTACCGGTGATGGTACTTGCACCTACACCTGTACCTGTGCACAGGTACAGGTGTAGGTGCACCTGAATGTACGTGTACATAAACAAATACTGAATGTACGTGTACATAAACAAATACTGAATGTACGTATACATAAACACATACTGAATGTACGTGTACATAAACACATACTTGAGGACAGTTTTACTATAACATGTGCGTTTATGTGAATCTTTACTTGTACGTAAGCATACACTTGTACCTCAAGACATTTTTACGTGTACATGTACATGACCCTTATTTTATACATGAACATGACTTGTTCCTGAACACAATTTTATCTGACCCTGTACATATACATAAATGTGTACTTGTACTTGAAATATATACCTCTATGTGAATGTGTCCTTGTGAATATTATATTTGTAGTCGAACCTGTTCTTGTAGATGGATCTATACTTGTACACAACGATGAACTTGTAGCCAAACACATTTGTGTATCTGAACACATACTTACTTGTACCTTATGAATACGTACTTGAACCAGTAGCTGGAACCTGTACTTGTAGATGAACTTGAAGCCAAATGCTTACTTGTACCTGATGAACACGTACTTGTAACTGAAGCTGTACATTTCCTCCTTTGCAGCTCTATTTGCTAACGAGTTGCTGCGTCAGGAGCAGGCTAAACTCAGCGAAGCCCGGAAGATCTCGGTGGTGAACGTAAACCCGACTAACATCCGACCCCACAGCGACACGCCGGAGATCCGCAAGTACAAGAAGCGCTTCAACTCCGAAATCCTGTGTGCAGCACTGTGGGGTAAGCATTTCATAACCCCATCCCCCCTCTCTCTGTCTCTCCCTCTCTTTCTCTCTCTCTCTCTCTCTCTCTCTCTCTCTCTCTCTCTCTCTCTCTCTCTGGTCCACTTTCCTAGTGAGTTTCATTCAGCTTAAAGAGCATCTTCTAACCCTTAGAGTTATAACTGTGTTATGTGGGAGTGTAACAGTACAGAGAAGTTGTGGTTCGGTGCACACCAAGATTTGGACATCATGGTTCAACTGCTCTGCCTCAGAATACACATTTATTTGCACTACCTGCCTGTTTTTGTACTTTGCAATTTTGTACTTCGATGCTGCAGCATAATATTGCAGCAGTTTTTTGAGTCTGCACTCTTTTTTTTTACACTATTTGCTTTGTATACTATTTTGCTTCAGAGAACGCTATTTCAACCCTCTGTGTACTTGTGTATGTGGCTGGGCTGACAATAAACTCTCTTGAATCTGGAATCTTGAATGGTTCATGACGACAGAATAACCGTAATGCATCAGACTAGTTTCCTTTTCATTCATTTACTGTTTACACACTGTCTGATCCACCACTCGTGTGTCGTCGAGCTCCTGTGTGTCGTTTAGACTCGCCATGCTGTGACTGACTCAGCCAGTATGAGCTAAGCTTGGCACGGTATCTTGCTAACTTGCTAAAGGCTTACAGTGTAATGTTTCGGGATGGAACGGGTACTGCTGAAATTTGGTTTTGCATTACATTCATCATTCCTCATCAATAGACTTCCACACATTCTCATGTTCATGCACCGAACCATAATGTCCTTACTGAGATGATTTGGGATGAATACGAGTACTATTGATTTCCCCAGTGTAATGTAATGATGTAATTACCCAATTCGCTCAAGTCACATAATGAATTACTGTGCATTCACTTTATATTCTGTTGAGACAGTTTTTAGGCTTCTAGCTTATAGTTAGTTACTTTTAATGTCCAAAAATAACGTTGCAAGACTCTTTCTGCTAAACAAGACTGTAGACAACAGTGACTATATATAATCATAATAAAATACCTCCTCTTCTACTTGGAATGTGGTTTAGAATCTGCACTTCCCACAATTTCTGCAGTCGTTTCAGTGAAACTATGAGTCAGTATTATTTACGGCTTGATTCTGTAATCATGGTTGATGCGTATCTTTTCTGATTAACTGTCGGTCTGTTCTCTCAGGTGTGAATCTGTTGGTGGGAACTGAAAACGGTCTGATGCTGCTGGATCGGAGCGGACAGGGGAAAGTCTACAACCTCATCACCCGCCGTCGCTTTCTACAGATGGACGTACTGGAGGGCCTTAATGTTCTTGTCACCATCTCAGGCAAGGCTGATTACAGGGCCTCTCCTGGATCTACATGTTTTGGGCTCCTGATCTCAGAATCAGGATCAGAAAACATTTTGATCCCAGAGGAAATTGTTTGTGCAATGACTACACAGACACACAGGGATACAGAGACAATATAAACAAAATTTTAAAAAAGTATAAAGTCAATATAAAACTCTCCAGAATACTCTGAAAGTACTCTGTATTCTTTACACTATACTATATACACAAAATGCTGTGGTCAGTAAGAGAGGTGGATATCAATACTACAAATAAATAAATAACATAAATAAAATAACCTCCATCACTGTTCATGTCACTTGGTTTGGATAAGGAATTAGGTGCTATTAGGCGCTAAAATAGTATTATCTTTAAACTAATATTTAATCTAGCCATTGTTTACTATCAGAAACAGCCAATGGTAAGTTAGATAAGACATTTGGTGATTTATTCTCATGCTTCCTCCTTACATTATTGTCTGATCTGTTTTATAAGGAACTTTGCTGCTTCTGACCTGTGCTTTCAGTCCAGAGCTCTAAAAATACACACTGACTGCACAGTAGATAATGTCAGGTAAAATCTAACCAGGCGTTTTGAATTTTCGTGTGTGTGTGCAGGTAAGAAGAATAAACTGCGGGTCTATTACCTGTCCTGGCTGAGGAACAGGATACTACACAACGACCCTGAGGTGGAGAAGAAGCAGGGCTGGATCACGGTGGGGGAGCTGGAGGGCTGCGTGCATTATAAAGTTGGTACGTACAGCGTCACCTACTGTAAACCACCACTAGATCTGAGTGTTATAAAGAGAATTCAGGCTTAAATGCTTTAAACTCCATTACTCATTGTCTGCTATTCAAGATTCAAGGCCTGTGTGGAAGCACAATAAAACTGCAATTCCCAATCTCAAATGGTGCATTTTTATCAGGACCTCCAAGATATTTACTAAAAACCATAGAAATATATTGATATGCTGGTAAATACCGGTTATAAAAAGTGCAGAATCTATCTAAGCATTAGAAGTCAACATTTCAATAATATCATTTAAAATACAATTACTATGATTATTCAGGATCTACTATGAATAATTTAACTGCTATGAAATATGCAAGATATTCTGTAAATTATTCAGGATCTACCATAAATTAGTTTACTATGTTTACTATGAATTATTCAAGATCTTCTGTCGATTATTCAGGATCTACTATGAGTCCTTTAGTAGCTACTGTAAAACTTGTGGAAGTTCTGTAGATAGACAGACAGACAAATAGATAGACAAACAGATAGATAGACAGACAGACAGACAGACGGACAGACAGATAGATAAAAATGTATTTTTCATTCAAGCTGTGAGCAGCAGGTAACTGAGCTCTTGATTAATGTTGTGTTTTCAGTGAAATATGAGCGGATTAAGTTCCTGGTGATCGCGCTGAAGAACTCTGTGGAGATTTACGCCTGGGCCCCAAAACCCTACCACAAATTTATGGCTTTCAAGGTACAGAAGACCAGCTAATACTATGGTTTAAAGGAAAAATATCCTACATTCATTTAAACTTCCTCCTGAGCTCCACTTATAATATGATGTACTTTTATCATGTACTCATGCATTTCTACATGATCATTTCCACACCTCGCTTTATCCCTTAAACAGGCCGTTTTTGTTACTGTGCATTTAAGACTGGTATATGTAAATGAGCTCTGCTCTGATTGGCTACCCTGATTTGCACCTTTTTCAAAAGCCAGCCTGGGCTCAATCACCCTTTATAACTTCAGTGTGAGTGGGTGGGACTGAACAGCTGTGTGGAGCTGTAAGGATCTTTTTGTGACATCACAGAAACTGAATTGAAAATAGTTTTCACAGAAGGGAATGGGAGTAAAGAGTATGTTTTGAAACTTTTACATACTACCTTAAACTCTTATTTCAATTTTCAAAACGTTTAATTTTCAGTGATATGGGTCCTTTAAAAAGCCATGGTAACTTCAAGTATCAAAGCTTGGGCAGGTTCTCAGATTCTCACTCTATGTCTCTCTCTCTACATCTCTCTCACTCTTTCTTTATCTCTCTCTCTCTATGTTTCTCTCTCTCTCTCTCTCTCTCTTTATCTCTCTTTCTCTCTCTCTCTCTCTCTCTCTCTATGTCCCTCTTTCTCCATGTCTCTATCTCTCTATGTCTCTCTCTCTCTCTCTCTCTCTCTCTCTCTCTCTCTCTCTATGTCTCTCTCTCTCTCTCTCTCTCTCTCTATGTCTCTCTCTCTCACTCTCCCCAGTCGTTCACGGAGCTGCACCACAGGCCTCAGCTGGTGGATCTGACCGTCGAAGAGGGCCAGAGGTTAAAAGTGATCTATGGCTCCAGTGCTGGTTTTCATGTGATTGACGTGGACTCTGGAAATCCGTACGACATCTACATCCCCTCACATGTACGTAGAGAACGGGTGACTTGGGCTGTTCCCATTCATCACTGTCAGAAATAGAATCAGAATCAGAAAACCATGTTAACCATATTGTGTTACAACTGCATAGACACATAGACACAGAGACAATAACAACATAAAGTATAAAGTATAAATATATATAGATAAAAACTGGATATATCCAATAAATAATTAAAAAACACTCAAATAAAAAAACACTCAAATTCTGCAGAAAAATCTCAAAAGGAAATACACAATATATACACAAATACTGGGATATAAATACAATAGATACGTAACTTACAGTTAAGTGAATTACTATTAACATAAATGGTGGTTGTTACAGACCTCTTAAAGCATCAGAAATAAACATCACACAGCATAAGAAAACAATCACGTTCCAGAAAACGTAATATCTATAGACAGTCATTTTGGATTTCTGTTGGTTTCTGTTGGTCCATTTATCATTGAATGTCACACATTGTAAAGGACATCGGGCATTTCTAAGTAATTGATGTACACTAGCAGCCTCCAGTGGAGTCTTTGGGAATTGCAGGGAAATCTGAGCTACACTACATGAACAAAAGTATTGGGACAAACTTGTTTTCAGGGTTTGGACTAGTCCCCTTATTTCCAGTGAAGGTCAATCTTAAATTTCAGCAGACCAAGACATTTTGAACAACATCATGCTTCCAACTTTGTGGACCCAGTTTGGGGAAGAACCTTTTCTATTCCAGCATGACTGTGTCCCAGTGCACAAAGTGAGCTCCATAAAGACGTGGCTGGATGAGTTCAGTGAGGAAGAACTTGACTGTCCCACACAGAGTCCTGACCTCAACCCCATCCAACACTTTTGGGATGAACTGAAACGAAGATTGTGATCCAGATCTCGTCCAACATCAGTGTCTGACCTCATAAACGCTCTACAGAATGAATGGACACAAATTCCCACAGAAAAATCTTGTGGAAAATCTTCCAAGAACAGTGGAAGCTGGAGAAGGGGGACCAACTCCATATTAAAGTCTATGGATTTGAATGCAATGTCATTAAAGTCCCTGTTGGTGTAATAGCCCAATACTTTTGTCCATATAGTGGAGATTACTGAAGAACGATCAAAAAGTTTGGTCCAAAAATATACCCAGCATATAATTTAACAATTATATACAGCTACTGTTTTCCCAGTTTAAAGTAACTCTCTCTTTCTCTGTCTCCCTCTCTCTCTCTCTCTTTCTCTCTCTTTCTCCCCCCCCCCCTCTCGTTCTCTCTCTCTCAGATCCAGAGTAGTGTGAGTCCTCATGCCATCGTTGTTCTTCCTAAAACGGATGGGATGGAGATGCTGCTGTGTTATGAGGATGAGGGCGTGTATGTAAACACTTACGGCCGCATCACTAAAGACGTCGTGCTGCAGTGGGGAGAGATGCCCACGTCTGTCGGTACGTCACATGATCACCAGACCACTCTCACATCACAGACCTTTCCAGCAAGTCTTCTGAAGTTGCAGTCAATTTTCAAAGATGTTGTGTTCTGGGAATGTACCAGCAGAGCTGAGAAAAGAGATTTGACCCCCTATTTCCCTTTGCTCTCCTTACTTTATTCTTCTTGATGGATTAGTACAGGATTTTTTGGCTCCGTTCATGCTGTAGAACCATGTGTGTGTCTGTGCGTGTGTGTGTGTGTGTGTGTGTGTTGTATGTGGGTAATTGTTTAGGGTAATCTTGGATAACTCTAGATCAGGGCGAGATTGTTGTGCTGTTAGTTTTGTTTTTGTTTTCTTGTTTTTATTCGGTTGGTTGACAGCCCTGGAGGACAGATTTATTCAGTTCTTTGGTTTTCCATCCGGATCGCCTGCTAATTGGCCTCATTAGTATATAGTTGTTATCGTTTTTCAACAGCTGATTGCTGCACTCATAAAGTGGCAATTACAGGTTTATGTACTGCACGATATATTTCTCTCTCTCTCTCTCTCTCTCTCTCACACACACACACAGTCTTGTCTTGCAAACTTCTGTGACTTCATTTTGTCTTAATTCGATTCTAAGCAATTGTCAGAAGGATAATATAATAATTGTTATTTTATTATCTCTCTGTAGTATGAGTAATATCATAAATAAAAAAAAATATTTACATCTGGATGTCATAAATAAACATGTTCATTACTGGCACAAAGATTGCCATAAAGTAAAACAAATTAAACACCGACTGTAAAACACCAGCTTTTAAAAGGTAGAAATAAGGTACAAAGGGCTATAAACAAAAAAGGGATATGAAGTTAAATATATTTTTTTAAAAACGGGATGTAATGCGAAGTAAATAAAAAAACTTGGATATAAAATTAAAGTTTAAAAATTGCATATATAGTGATATACAGGATACAAATAAAAAGTGTGATAAGGTTATGGAAAAGAATATATATATATATATGTATATACCCACCCAAACTGTGAAGCAAGTACACATATATTAAAGTGTTTTCTGTGTGTTTGTATGTGTGTGTGTGTGTGTGTGTGTGTGTGTGTGTGTGCAGCCTACATCCACTCTAATCAGATCATGGGCTGGGGGGAGAAAGCCATAGAGATCCGCTCGGTGGAGACGGGTCATCTGGACGGAGTCTTCATGCACAAAAGAGCTCAGAGACTGAAGTTCCTGTGCGAGAGGAACGACAAGGTAAACACACTCCATCACCACGTCATCACACACACACACCTCCTCTTCCACACTAAACTGAGATCTGAGCTTCCTGTGACTCTACATCACATTATGTCTTATACGATGCCACACAGTATGGCTAAAAGTATGTGGACATGTCTCCTAATTATTAAGTTCAGGTGTTTCAGCCACACTCGTTGCTAACAGATGTATAACATTAAACAAATAAGAGCTCGGGGCAGTTGGTGGCCTGGTGGTTAGGGAGTTGCCCCTGCGATCAAAAGGTCGTGGGTGTGAATCCCAGCACTGCTAGTGGCCCCACTGAAGTAGCCTTGAGTAAGGTACCGTCCCCACACACTGCTCCCCGGGCGCTGTGTTCCAGGCTGCCTGCTGCTTCACTTGGTGAAAGGGTCAAATGCAGAGGAAGAATTTTGTTCACGGATGACAAATGGACACTTTACACTTTAAACATGGCACTGTCAGAGATTCATTACTGACCACAGTGTTTTGTCTCTCGTCTCCCGTGCAGGTGTTCTTTGCCTCAGTTCGCTCTGGCGGAAGCAGCCAGGTTTTCTTCATGACACTCAACAGGAACTCCATGATGAACTGGTGAAGTTGCAGACGAGCAAGCATCCCGTCTCTGATCGGTTGGATATAAGCTCTGAAAAAAGGCACGACTCTGAGCAGGACATGTCCCGGGAGCTCCGGGTCCGGGCTTGAAACCGGCCATCGGCTCAGAACAGCTGCAGTGGCACTTAGCTTCCACAAGGGTGTGCTCTATAGACTAACAGACAGTTCTAGACTCTGTTTGTGGCCTCTGATGAAGCCAAAATGGCAGTTCTCTAATCACCTCACCGCCATCCTTACAGCTTTCCCCTTTTCTTTTGGGTCTCACCTGTTTTGACTTTAAAGGATTATCCATTTTCCATGATTGTAACACACTGAGAAACATTTAAAAGCCTTTTAACCTCTTAACCTGCAAGGCACAATTCTTACAAAACATAAATGATCCTAATAGCTACTGAGTAATGATCATAAGATGAATATAGTATTCATTTTGATTGTGTGTGAATTGTATCATTGTGTTTTTGGCTTAGAACAGGCCACAGAAAAATAGCCATTTAAACACTGGAACATTTTGTTTCAAACTAAACAATGTGCAGTATTCCTTGATAAACAAACAAATAAACAAATAAATAAATAAGCCTGCAGGTTAAGGGTTTAGATCATTTACAGTAGTAAAATTAGCTAGCCTGGTAACAGCAAGCTTTAAGCTCGTGCTGTTTTATACACAATGTCAGTTTTGCTCAAACAACAAAACAAGAAGAATCAACTTACAGGAAGAAAACAACTCTGGTGCTCATTTGTATATTTACATACAGGATCCTTATACTGTACAGTTATCCAAAGTACTGTCTCAGAACCCCTGATTTCACTCGAAAAACACTGGATCCGTTTGATCGGAGGTTAGTTCGGGGAGCTCTCTGTTGGAAATGGGCGTCAAAATGAAAAGTAGGCGTCGACTCCAGTTACTAACCTACCTCAGCTTGGTTTCCTTCATCTAGTTTTGCTTCCATTCAGGCAAAGAAGATTCAGGGCAGTGAAAAGTTGGAGATCCTGTGGGCCTTTTCCTGTGATTACCTTTTTTTAAATTATGATCCTTACTGTATTTGTGCACCCACTCGGATTAGGGGTGTTTCTTGAACCAATGAGAGTAAATCCCTGATGTAATCTCTTCAAGGCTTTCTGTCTAGTGCCTCGCACTGTACAAACAAGTAGTTTGATCTTATTTTGGGGGGAAATTGGCTGTAGTTTGTTGAATTATTTTTTCTCATCACACTGTATATATTATAAATCATCGCTGTGGGCCTTGTGTCTCCCCAAATGGGGAAAAAATCTTCCTAACTTTGAATGGAAGTTAGTGGAACAGGATTTTTTTCCCCTGTAACTCTGAACCATTTCTATCGATCCCTTCACTGTGAAACATTATCACAATGTATCAGATATTTTCAAATTATGTGAAAAATATTTTGTACCCACAGTAATGATATACCTAATATGCATACATACATATACGTATGTATGTATATATGTGTGTGTGTGTGTGTGTGTGTATATATACATATGCTTACACTATATGGACAAAAGTATTGGGAAGCCTGACGATTACACCAACAGGGACTTTAATGATTTTGCATTCAAATCATAGACTTTAATATGGAGTGGGTCCCCCCTTGCAGTTATAACAATTTCCTATCTTATTGGAAGACTTTCCGCAAGATTTTGGAGTTTCTGTGGGAATTTGTGCCCATTCATTCTGTAGAGTATTTATGAGGTCATACACTGATGTTGGATGAGAAGGCCTGACTCGCAATCTCTGTTCCAGTTCATCCCAAAGGTGCTGGATGGGGTTGAGGTCAGGGCTCTGTGCAGCCAGTCAAGTTCTTCCACACTGAACTCCTCCAGCCGTGTCTTTATGGAACACTAGGGTACAGTCATGCTGGAGTAGAGAAGGTTCTCCCCCAAACTGTGTCCACAAAGTTACCATGGTGTTGTCCAAAATGGAAGTAAGGGGCCTAGCACAAACCCTGACAGGTGTGTCTAAATACTTTTGTATATATATATATATATATATATATATATAGGCTATGTATGTATGCGTGTATGTATGTATATGACGTGGGTTGTAATGAACTACACTGAATTAGCCAAAACATTCCAAAAAAGGGAAGACATTCTTTATCTTATCTTGATGTTTTGAAATCAGTACGATTGAATAGATATACCCTGAGCTGGTCATTACAAGTGGTGATGGGCCTTTCACTTTTAAAGGAACTCTGTGAGGTTAAACGAGTAAAAGTAAAGGCAGTGTTGATTATAACACAAGGTGAAGTCATGTGTGGATGTTTTAAGCTGCATGGTCACCTTTTGCTGTTTGGTCACTTTAGAAACAACCACCACCACCACCTTTGATGTGTTTGGATGAATTTAGCATGAGAATCTAAAGAAAATAACTTTAAAGAAAGCTGGAAAAAATGCTTCTCTGGTGCTCAACGACCAATTCTGACGCTTTATGACGGTCTTACAGCTGTAAATTGTTTTTAAACTTTAAGAAAATCTTAAATCGCTTCTTCAAAGCACTTTTGTTTCCTTTTCTCACACTTTTAGATGAGTTTATACGTCGGGGTGTATCGTTTGAATGCTTTAGGTTTCTTCTGGAGGTCACTTGTAAAGTTTGCACACTATATAGATAAATACAACTGAGCTAATGAAGAGGTTGTAATGAGGAACGAAGCTGTGGAGAAGTTTTTAGCAATAATGAGGTTTTTTTTTAGGTGGAAACACTGTGTTTGCTAGTGCTGGGCCTGAGACCACACTCGCCGAGCCTCCTTACTTTAACGCCATCGACACTTTGACATGCCGCAATGGTTCCTTATTGTTATCATTATTATTACTATTATTATTGTTAATATTATCACGTCACTGTTTGGGTTCTTTTGCTACTAATTTGTTTCTGCTGAGAATTGTTTGGGTTGATTCTAACTGAAGCGTTTTGTCCTTTCTGTTACTGATTATGTTGAGAAGTGAAGAGGTGAGGGAGGAAAAAATAAAAGGTAGTAACTTTTCTACTTTTGCCTCAATAACGTGTCGTTTGTTACCAGCAAATTTCATGAACCAAAAGAGGTGCATGACCATTTTCCAGCCCCTCTTTAACTCTTACATCTTCTTTTAACAGCTAGTGAGAGCTCAAACCAGGCATCACATCATAAAGTCATAAAATCTTTGTTTTACCTTATTATACACATTTTACATGCTGTTATTATTATTGTTGTTGTTGTTGTTGTTGTTGTTGTGTTGTATTGTGGTGTTATGGTTTATTATTATTGTGGTGGTTGTTATTGTTATTTTGGTAATGGTAATACCATAACAACAACGACAATAATTTTAATAATAAAGTAATAATGACACTATTGTTATTATTATTATGTTGCTTAATCTTTCATCTTTAATTACTTTCATTTTTTCCCCCATTATCCCAATTTGACTGGATTTTTGTTTATTATATCTTAGTATATAACATGTAATTTTTCTCTGTTAAACTGCTAAACTGAAAATGAGTTTCTCCCGCAGTGGATTCGGACCCTTGCGGCTGGTGCTGTTTCACTGTGAGGATTAGGGTTGTGGATCAAACAGGACATTTTAAGATAGATATATGTAAAAGAGCTCTGTTCTGACTGACTGCCCTGTATTGTGCCTAATTTAAAAAGCAGCCCAGTTATAACAATCTTTATAACTTATGAATGACCTGTAACTGCTATATAATGAATGAGCAGGGCTAAACTGCCTTTTTCTGAATGGGCGGGGCTAAATTGCAGTAAGATGAATGGGTGGGGCTAAATTGTAGTGGGCTGAATGGGTGGGGCTAAACTGCTTTAGGCTGACTAGAACAGTCTCAGTGCATTAATATGCTTCCATCGCCTGATGACTACATCAGCCCTTTTAGATTCACGGTTAAAACTAAAAAAGCAAACTTTAGACTGTAAACATGGTTAACCTTAGTTACACACCCACCCACTCTCTATGCGTATTTCTCTTTCTCTTTCTCTCTCTCACTGGACAGGGGTCCTTGTTTTTCTGTTTTTATAAAACGACCCTCAGACTTTGCTCTTGGTTGAGCTGTAATTTATTAACTCTCCTTGCTGAAGCTCTTTTTACCCAATCCAACACTGCTGTCACACTGATGTGAAGTTTCAGTGTGTTCTTTCTCTTTAAAAAAATCAATCAATCAACAAATGAATAAATGATGCCTCTTTTAAAAAACCTAAAACAACAAAGGCCAAGTAGAGAAAACCACTTACTTTATAAAAATATGGAATACTCATTGTTTTGTTAAAATCGTGGCAGAACATTACATTGTTACAATATTTGTAGGTACGTATAATTTGTTGCAATATTATATTATTGCACAATTTATAATATTCATTAATTAAATCTATGTAACCGCTTAATCCTTATTGGGGTCTACTGGCACGAGGCAGAGATTCACCCTGGGCGGGGCACCAGCCCAGCACAGTGCGCACACACACACACACACACACACACCAGTCACTCACACTCTCACACCTACAGCCAATTTAGAATCCCCAATTCACCTGACAGCATGTCTTTGGGCTGTGGAAGAAACCCAGAGACCCCGGGGGAAACCCACACCACCACGAGCAGAACGTGCAAACTCCACACACACAAGACCAGGACCCAGTATTCAAACCAGCCCTGAAGGTATGAGGCAACAGTGCTACCCACTGCTTTACCATGGGGCCTGGCTTATAATATTAAACATCACTCATCATGATGAAACATTCCTAAATGATATTACATTATTAAATGGTTTTATGATTAGAGTATTACAATGAAAAACATACTAGTATTACACAATAGTGTAATCTGGTATAGTGTTAATACTTTCTTTAGGTAAAGCTATGATCATGACTGAGTATCTTCGAGACGCTTTATCTTGTCAGAAGCTTCTCATCACTGGAGATATGACATCACCAACACTGTGGTCATTGGATCACACACCACTGAAGAATAATGGGCTGTTATTCCTGCAGGTGCTTTGGGTCGGAGGAGAAGGAGATAAGGGTTTTTGTGGGGTGATTGTTCTCTGCAGAAGTGGAGTGGATATGTTGCAGGGATGTGTGTGGAGATGAACTCTCCACTATTAGGTGGTGTCCAATGTGCAGGCCCTTCAGCGTGGGCTAAGTGTGGCTGAGGCATGATTCAGCACGGGATTGATCATTTACCTGATGGAAAAAACAGTGGAGAACCTTGGAGCTTTATTTATCTCCAGCTCCGAGCAGCTCCACGTCGCTCTGCACCTGTCGGCCAGCATGGAGAAGGTAAAAAATACACATTTTTTCAATTTTGTCGAAATAGAACATGTTTGGTTTTTGTACATTTTCTGCTTGATTTCAGCCTTCAGGATTATTTCTGGATGTTTATTTAGGCATGCTGGTGTTTATTGGCTTATTTTAACAAAATAAATTACAGTAGAGGTGAAATATAAAGTTAGTATTATATATATATATACATATATATATATATTACTTATTTGTGGCTGAAAATAGAATTTCTTTTTTGGTTGTAATATTGAATATTTAATGACTTAATGAATGAATGAATCAATTTCTTTGACTTTAAAATGATCAACTATAAATTTCCTTTCTTGAAACAATCAGATTGAAAGTATTTTTTCTTAAGAGTAAAGTATCTTCTTTAGTTTCTTTGTTGTTCTTTACATAGTAGAAGACGCTTCATATGGAATTAATATAATGTCACTATTGGAACAAAATCTTATATTTGCACTTATTTATCTATTTTTTCGCATCATTTGAAAGCACCAGCTGCCTTTAACTGTAGGTCAAAATTTCAGACCAATAAAAAACGGTCCAAAATGACTTCAAATCAATCTGTTAAGAGATTCCACCCGTGGAATAGATTCCAGCAGGGAATCTTTCTCCAACTGTGATGATAACTGAGTGTTTGTGTATGTGTTCTGCCTCTTATTTCAAGTTCTGGTTAAAGTTTCCAGGCTGATTTTGGTTGAAAGCTCAGGACAGAAAGTGAACAGACCTTTTAAAGCCTTTAACTGGAGTAAAAGATCAGAGTGAGAAACTAACTGTGCACTGAGACGTTTCTGATTGCATCATCACCCACATCACTGTGTTATATCACGCTGGTCAATGTCCCAGCAATCAGTAGTAAAGATAATACTGAAGCAGCTATTTCCTTACTGCTCATTCATACTGCTTCTAAAAATACAGCTGTACATTTTATTAAAAAAAAAAAAAAAGTTCAGATCAGCTCAAAATGTATTATTCTTTCTGCTATAGTTTTCCTGTAGAACTGGATGTTTCTTTTACAGTTTTTTAATATATATTTTATTGATAATGTTGATTTCTCTCTCTCTATATATATATATATATAGGTAAATTTATTATGTATGTTTTCCCCTCATATATTTTACAGTAATAAATATATAACGCAAATTTATGTTTGTTAAGTCATTTAAAATTGTTCTTTATATTTTACTCTAAACTGTTGCTTTTTAACCTAATAACTGAATAATAATACCTGTCGCGTTTTTCATTCCTGTTAATCTGTTCTTGGTCCTTGTGCAGGTAAATGCTTGTTCATCACTAATAATGAATGTATTTCCTCACACACCTGGCTCAGCACAGTAGCTAATGATCAAACCCATTTAGAGCTGAATCAGGACACAGAGCGGAGAAAACACAAAATGAGCAGCTTAAGAACTTTTCAGAGAATCAGTATACTGAAGCACATTGAGCTGCACTTTGAGCTGCATGTGCCATATAGAGACTAATATATGTTTTATATATATATATATATATATATATATATATATATATTTATATACAGAACATTTAAGTGTGAAACATAAAGCATTAGGGTTTAACATTAAGATATATAGACAGACAGATAGAAAATTATACTGTTGCTTGTTTTTTACATAACATGGTCCAGTACAATGAAATTGAATTAAATGTATTGTGTGTGTGCATGCATGTGTGTGTGTGTGTGTGTGTGTAACAGCAGCTCACAGGTACTCTGGCCCTGGCTGTGTTTGCGGCTGCTCTCGGCTCGCTGCAGTACGGCTACAGCTTAGGGGTCATCAATGCTCCCCAAGAGGTCAGAGGTCACACCACCTCACAATCCCTACAGGCTGAAGCAACAGGAACTGTTTCTGCAAGAAACTGTTAATTTTTTTTAAATGACAACAAAAGGCCATGAACTAAATAACCTCCAGTTGGGCACCTTCTTATTCAAATTTTCTGTTCCACCTTAAATTGTGCAAATTATGTAAATTCCATCCAGCCATTTAAAGGTACAAGAAAGTAACTTCTGCACCACTTAAGGCAGAATAAACAAAATACATCTTTTTGTTAAATGTAATTGAAGGTACCCAGAATGTAACTGCTGCATCGCTTAAAGTGCAATTTAAATGACTTTATTTTTTAATGTAATTAAAGATACCATAATGTAACTGTTGCTCTACTTAAGGTGTAATTAAAATTGCATCATTAAGTGTAATTTGAGAGACCTGAAAGTAACTACTGAAACACTTAATGTAGAATGAAAAATTACATGTACTTTAAATGTAATTTGAGGCATCAGAAGGTAACTGCTGCATGATTTAAGGTTGAACGGAACATCCCACCTGTTTTGAACTGTATTAGAGCTGTCTAGCCTTGTTTCAGCTCATGGCCTTGATTAAACACCAGCTATGGCAATACATACTCAAGCTCTGAGGCAAATGTTGCTAACAAGTGATCAAAGTTTATAGCCCACCAATTAGCACGGTGTGTTTTTGTATTTCCTGCAGGTCATTCAAGCACACTACGCTCGCTCTCTAGGATTTGATGTTGAGCCTCAGAATGAGGAAGAAGCTAATTTCACTGTTAGCCTGTCTGAGACGGACCCCGTCTCCTCCGCTCTGACCATGTACTGGTCCTTATCAGTGGCCATGTTTCCTGTGGGGGGCATCATCTCCTCCTTCTTGGTGGGCTTCGTTGCTGACTTCAGAGGAAGGTTAAGTAGTTTGCTAAAAAAAAATATACATGTAAACATTGGTTTCCAATCTATCAGTTTTTGGGGGCCACACGCTCTGCAAAGTTTGTATTTAAAAAAGTTAAGAGTTAAGTTCTACTGACTTGGCACAAGGCTGATGTAGCTAACAAGTCATGGAAGTGTGTACCCCAACAATTAGCGTGGTATGGCATGCTAATAACCATACAAATGGACTAAACTATGCTGCATAATTAAACCTGCTGTCATTTTCAAGGCTTTTGTTGAATAAAGTAAGCAGAAAAGCTAAAATGTGCAAAGCATGGGGTCCTCAGAGCTGGATTTGGGAATGTCTGCATTAAACACTGTTCCAGCGCTAATCAGAAATGAAGAGTGAATGAATGAATCATTACTACGAATGAATGAATGAATGAATGAATCAATGAATCAATGAATCAATGAATCAATTAATTAATCATTATCAAGAGTGAATGAATGAATCATTATCAAGAGTGAATGAACAAATAATTATTGAGTGAATGAATTAATGATTCATTATCAAGAGTGAATAAATGAATCATTATCTAGAGTGAATGAATGAAACATCAGGACTGAATTAATGAATCATTTTAAGAATGAATGACTGAATCATTATCAAGAGTGAATAAGTGAATCCTTATGTAGAGTGAATCAATGAAACATCAAGAGTGAATGAATGTGTATCTTCATTCAGGAATCATTGCTGAAATTAAATGAATGTGAATCTCTAATATAATTAAATCAGATCATTAAGAGTGAATGAATTTGGATCTAGATTAAGAGAGAAGAATTGTGAATCATTAAGAACGAATACATATGAATCATTATCCAGAGTGAATGAATGTGAATCATTATTTTCTGTATTTTCCTCCTCAGGATTAAAGGCATGCTGGTGTTGAATGTCTTGGCCGTCGCGGCCAGTCTACTGATGGGCCTGGCTAAGATGGGCAGTCCCCACATCATGGTGATAGCTGGACGGGCAATCATGGGCTTCTACTGTGGTGAGAAAAAGACCAGAAACCTCAGAGAGATTAGTACTCTAGTGCTCTGTTCCTTTAAAATCAATTCAGGATTTTACCCAAAAAGGCCCTTTTAAAACAGATACATGAGCCATTTTGGTTAAAAGTAAACCAATATATCAAAATATAGCTGGTGTCCTGGGGGTTTCGGAGTTTTAGGTTTGAATCCCAGGATTGCCAGTGGCACCAAGGTACCGTCCCCACACACTGCTCCTCGGGCGCTGTATTCCTGGCAGCCCACTGCTTCACTTGGTGAATGGGTTAAATGCAAAGAAAGAATTCCCTGCAGTTCACACTGAAGTGAAGTGAAGTGCCCCCTTATAGTCACGCAAGAACACACCACTGCGCAGCACACAGTGTGAACAATGTTAAATTCTTTCTCTGCATTTAACCTATTCACCAAGTGAAGCAGGGGGCTGCCACCAATGAGGGACACCTGGGGAGCAGTGTGTGGGGATGGTACCTTGCTGAAGGGTACCTCAGATTCAAACCCACAACCTTTTGACTACGAGGCCACCCATTAAATATAACACTGCATAAAAAGTATAAATGAATAAAGGCATAAAGACATAAAGTGTCCATCTGAGTTGGTGTTCCTGTCTCCTCGACTGTGTGTTTGTGTGTTTCAGGCCTGTCGTCTGGGCTGGTTCCGATGTACATTGGGGAAATTGCTCCGATGAAGTACAGGGGGGCTCTGGGAGCACTCCACCAGCTCGCCATTGTGACAGGGATTCTTATCAGTCAGGTGAGTTCTGAACGTACAGAGAAGATCGGTGTACCCGCCAGGGTTCAAAGTCTTCAGGCTGGGAGGCTTTAATGAGCATTGATCAGGTTAGTGAGCAGTAAAGATTAGTTTGGCTGGAATGCAGGTTTTTCTCTGGCTCTGGGTGAAGGTGTGCCAGAGCTGATGGCGGGCTGATGACTGACCGAAAAATTTTTCTGCCCAGCTCTTAAAGTCCAGGTCTTTTCTGACTGTTTTTGATACAAATGATCATGTGTTCATTGCTGGTTTGCCAAAAACGTCCTTTGTTAAAGAAGTTATCAGTTATTTTGATTATGGATTGAGTAATAGTTTAAATCCTATACACCCATGCACACTAATGTGTACATCAAGTCATTTAAGTCTGAACTGCTTTTGGATGAGGTGACCAATTTAGAGTTAATTTACATATATCAGCCTTAAAAGCAAAGTAACGAAAACAGCATGTTTAAGTATAAGAGAGATTTGAAAATGAAAAAGAGAAAGATTGAAAAAGAGAAATTAATTATGACAGTTTTAGGTGAAGGAAATCATGCAAATATAATTCAATGCAAGACAAATGTAGCATATGGGGCCTTTGAGAAATGTTATCAGACTTTAGCATGAACTAAAAAGGAAAATGTGTGTACCTGGAAAATTGTAGTGAAAAAAATGACAGTTCCACCGTCCCTAGAGGCTGAATGTCTTTGTCTTTGCTTGATTTAGGTGCTCGGCCTGGACTTCCTGCTGGGTAACGATGACATGTGGCATTTGCTGCTGGGCCTGTCTGGAGGGTTTGCAGTTCTGCAGAGCGTACTGCTGCCCTTCTGCCCAGAGAGCCCGCGCTACCTCTACATCAAACTGGGCAAGAAAGAAGAGGCCTGCAAAAGTACGCTAACATGCCATTCACTCCACTTTATAGTCATTACGGTTATACACTCACCGGCCACTTTATTAGAAACACCACTCTTTGTCCAGTTTATTAGGTCCATTGACCATAAAGGGGCACTTTGTAGTTTACAGTTACAGACTGTAGTCCATCTGTCCCTTTATATCATCTGTTAGTCACTCCTTTACTCCTTTCATCAGGGGTCAGGAGCAACGCAGGACCAACAGTGAACAGGTATTAATTGTGACCGTTACTATTACATCTATATCAAAACAAATACATCATTAGATTGAACATGGATCTGAAGCCGTTCTCTGTTCTGTGTAATGCTTGTAACCCACATGAAAATGTATTAAAGCTTTAACGTTTCTACAGTGACTTCATCAGTAAAAAGTCCCAACTCAGAGTTGCTGCTGTTTACCATCAGATACAAACCCACTGTTTAGACAACTGTTCGTATTCACAGTCAGAGACGTATCTAGAACTTCCAGAAGGACTAGCGTGATGTTCGTTCTTACAAGACTGGTCCACCAACTTCAGAACATTGTTTCCTCTTCCTAATTGTTTTGGTGGTTTTTCTGACATGATACGGTTTTTCTGACATGATACGTCCAGCTCCTGAAGGCCTGACCAATGGGAGAATTCACTTAGCTACATCTACCCAGATACCACAGAGAAAAACATCATAACTGGGTCCTGATTGGATAGAATTTAACCCTATTGTTTTCAAAGAAAACCTAACAATTACTCTTCATAACTACTGTATATAACAATCAGGTTTAGATTAGATTGTAGTTATGGACTTGTCTTCATTATGGTGGTACTTTGTAAGCTACAGCGTATGCACATTATTGTTCTTAATAACTTGTTTAACTTTCTGTACTTAATTTAAGTATTTATTTAAGAGGGAAATGCTACAACTTCCATTAATATCAGAATAAAAAACTCAACCAATCAAAGAGCACTTTTCCCTAAACCCCTGCCCCGAATATTGGATGCCCAGTTGTAAATTAACAACTGTAACAAGGCTGAATAAAATGGTTAAAAATGGTATAAAACTATAATACCATTACAGGCCTAGGGAAGAGTTATCATTAAAGAATACTATTTAAATTAGGTCAGGTTTAGTTGAAAAGGAATAATTTCTGAATTGAACTAGAGAGAGATCATCACTGTGGTACATCAGTGTGGGCCAGAAGATCCCAGTACAGGCCAGAAGATCCCAGTGCAGGCTAGAATATCCTAGCCCAATTTTTTCATATGCTGTTTATTCCTTCAGGTTTAAAAAGGTTTAAAGGGGAATACGACACCTCCAAAGACATTGCAGAAATGCAGGTGGAGAAGGAGGAGGCCATGAAGGAGGCCAAAGTGTCCATCTTGCGGCTGGTGCGCTCCCCTGTGTACCGCCAACAGCTGTTTGTGGCCCTGATGATGCACCTGTCGCAGCAGTTCTCGGGAATAAACGCTGTGAGATCTTTTATGCATCTCTTTTATGGGCCGTATCACCACGATTGGCCTTTTATGGCTGCCATTTTCTTTTGAGCAACAATAACATTTGTTCATAAGCCTTTGTTTTGTTTTGTGCATTTTTTTTCCAGATTTTTTATTACTCAACAGCCATTTTCTTCAATGCGGGTGTCGCTCAGCCAGTCTACGCCACCATTGGAGTGGGAGTCGTAAACACCATCTTCACCCTGGTCTCGGTAAGCACACGCTAATGTAAAGATAAACACTGCTGCCAGGGAACAGGCACACACTGCCAGGGAACACCGGAGTGCTTTTTTCCACGTGAAGCACATGTGACGTGCCTTCAGGCCATCAGAGCAGGCCACGTCTTCAGCGTTTGAAGGGGTAGCTGGGGAAAAGCCCAAACGTACGCATTAAATGTACCGCTCATGACTTTTGTGGAGCTTGTTTTCACTGAAAACAGTCAAAATTCATCTTTGCAACCTCACTATGCCTTTAAGATTGATAAATGTACATAAGCTCTGTTCTGATTGGCTGTCCTATACTGTATTCAGTCAAAAAGCAGCCTGGACTGAAATGCTCCTTCAGGCCTGCTCCTAAATTTGGTATGAATGGGTGGGGCTAAACTACTCAAGTCGAGTCAAGTCAAGTCAAGTAGAGCTTTATTGTCATCCCAGCCATATCCATATAGTACACAGTGAGACGAAATATCGTCCTCCTGGACCATAGGTGCAACACAACAGAACAGCAGCACACTCAGACAGATTAACAGTGAGGGTAAAAAATGGGGGATTACAATTAACCTATATATCTATAAATATATAAATTTATAGTTTACAAATACTTCACATAAAAAATTAAATACTATGGTGGACTCACAATAACAATACAGTATTGTTTACAGAATCGTATTATAAATATATAAACATTTTATATATATATATATATATATATGTGTGTGTGTGTGTGTGTGTGTATGTATTTGTATCTAATATGCATATACATACATGTACATACATGTACATATACATATATATATATATATACACACATATATACATATGTACACACACATATATGCACTGTTATACACTTTTACAGTAATTAAAAAGAATATATATATCATAGCCGCATGATTAAAAATATATAATTATAGCCACCTTACAATGTGGTATACAGTATGCAGTAGAGTTATAAAACACTAGACTACGACAACAAGAGAGAAGAAAAACAGAGTACCTTCAGTGTAAACAAGTTATCAAGTTAACGTTGTGCAAACGTAGCAATTTGTGCACGTACTGCAGTGTACGGGCAGTGTTCAAGTAGGCATAAATGTAATAAAGAAAAATGTAATGATGTAACAATGTAATACTGTAAGCTTAACAGACAGATATATGCAAACGTGTTTGGTTTTTGTGACATCAGTAATGCTGAATGATGGAGGAGGGGAAGGACCATCCTACTCACTCAGAGAGAGAGGAAAGTTATGCTGAGACATAGGTGGAGAGGGAGGACCACCCCTCCTTACCCAGAGAGAGAGAGAGGACAGTTACACTGAGTGATGGGAGAGAGGGGGCAAAACTACCCAGAGAATCATAGCAAAGTTATGCTGGGTTATGGAGGGAACAGGAGAATCCACCCATATTGAACATCATGGATGGCTGTGGCACCACCACGGATTGAAATGGCTTAATAGCTCCAGTGCTAAAAGTGGAGGAATGGTGATTAATGCGGTGTGATCAGTGTTCAGAATGACGTGATTAGAAGTGTCACAAAGCTTCTCTGATCTTTGCTGGATCAGAGGTAACTCAGCATGCGTGCCACACACACTCTCACTCATGCCATGCATGCTGAGTTATCTCTGATCCAGTGAGGTAGGCGTGGGTGTGTGTGTGTGTGTGTGTGTGTGTGTCTGGAGTTGTGTAAGTGCAGTGAAAGAGGTGTGTGAGTGTTGTTTGTTCCCTGACCACACGTGGAGCTCAGCCACGTTTACCCAGCAGCTCTGAACTCTTTATCTTCTGGTTCACAGTTAGTCTACCACCCAGTCCTGCTCCACAACATCTCGCACTTTACTCACTCCAGTTTCCGCAGTGTTCTGAAACTTTACCTGTGTTTTAAACTTATTTAGTGATTTATCTTTGTTTTGGCTGATTTAGTGATTGATCTTATTTTTGGGCTGATTTAGTGATTGATCTTTGTTTTTTATGCTGATTTTGAGATTTGTTTGTTGGCTTTGGTTGTTTTAATCATTTATATTAGTGTTTAGGCTAATTCAGTGGTTTGTATAACTGATTTAACTATTTATCTTTGTGTTTTGACATACATCTCGTGATGCAGTAACTTGGACACATCATCAGTGTTGTATCCTGGCATCACTGGGTGTTTTGGGCCTTACAACAGACACCCTCTGCCAGGTGACTCGATCAGGGTTGATCAAGCCCTGGCCTTTGTCCAAGTGGCTTACTACAGCCCCCACTTATCCCCTCTTTTAAGCCAGAGCCATCGGGATGCCCTCTCTGCTGCCTCCATGTTATTCCTGATGGCTCTCCTCCTACTTTGCCCCATAATACCCAGAGTTCCATAGGCCTTGCTGAGGGAATGGCCTGCAAACCCCCGACAGCCCACCTCCAATGGCATACTCCTAGTTCTCCACCCATTCCTGTGACATTCCTCCACCAGCTCCTGATATGTTAACCTCTTCCTCTCATGCGCCTCCTCCATTCTCTCCTCCCAAGGCACGGTCAGCTCCAAAAGAATCAACTGTCGTGTGGCATTTGAGACCAGGATAATGTCTGGCCTCAAAGCAGACTCTGTGATGTAAGATGGAATCTTCAATTGCCTCTCTAAGTCAGCTGACCCAGTCTCCTGCTGTAGAAAGCAGACCTCCCATATCACCCTTTGGTCTGTTCTTTATCTGCTGTCCTGCCTTGACAAACCTGATTGTTCTTGTTCTAACTGTGGTGTTTGTGTGCCTGCTTTGCTTAATCCCTTTGCTAATTGCCTCAGCGATGGACTTGAGGACCTTATTGTGTCTCCAGGGATACCACCCTTCACCCAGTGCCTTGGAGCAGCTATGTGTTCAAGGGTCACTGTCCTTGAACAAAGGAAGCAAGCTGGTGTTTCAACCTTGCCCCTTGAGAACAGGTTGGAAGGGCTGGGAAGAACATCATAAACTCCTTGAATCAAGAACTTTATCCTCTGGGGGTTCCATTTCCAGATATCTTGCCAGGTGACATTCCATTCCGTTACCTGCTCCCACCTCATCCAGGCGCCCTGCTGTCGCATTGCCACTGCCCTGGCCTGCCGCTCTTCCTCTACTGCTGCGCGCCCCTCATCCTGGACTAGCTTTCGCCTTCCTGTTCCACTGACGTCGCCAACTCTGATTGATGGTACACTCCCAAGACCAGCTCTGCCCCATGCCACACTTCCAAGAAGAGCCTTGTGCTTCCTCCAGAAGAGACTCTCAGACTGAACTTACTATAATAGTCCACAATGAGGTCTCTCACCTTCTGGGGAACGTGATACTTTTCAAGTACCATTTCAACCAGCTTGTGGGGAATTGAGCCATAGGCATTGTGGAGATCCAGCCACAGTACAGCCAGATCCCCGCTGCCCTCTCTCGCCTCCCTGATAAGTTGGGTAACCACACCTGTATGCTCTAGGCAGCCCGCAATACCTGGTATGCCTCCCTTCTACACAGAAGTTTCTATGTACTTGTTACTCAACAGGTAGCTGGTGAGCCTCTTTGGCCACAACACTGAAGAATATCTTGCTTTCCACACTGAGTAGAGAGATTATCCTAAACTGATCAACCTCTTCGGATCTCCTCTCTTTTGGGATGAACACCTTCTGCATATATCCATGAATGGGCAATCTTCCCCCTTCTCCAAATCACCTTCAAGGTCCTCCAAAGCTGGTGGAGTAGCTTAGGACAGTACCTTGTATGGCACTCTGCTTGGACCTGGAGCTTTTTATCTTTGTTTTTTGGCTGATTTAATCATTCATCTTTGTTGTTTGTTTTGATTTAGTAATTTCTTTTTTTGATTTAATGAATTATCTTTGTGTTCAAGAATGATTTACTGATTCATCTGTGCCCTTTTTGGTGATTTAGTGATTTACCTTGTGCTGTAGGCTTAGTGATTCACATTTGTGTTTTAGGGTGATTTGGCAATTTACCTTTGTGTTTTAGTTGATTTGGTGATATTTCTTCATGTTTGAGGCTGCTTTAGTAATGTATCTTTGTTTTTTTTTATTAATTTAGTGATGCATCATTGTATTTTAGGTTGATTTGGGCATGAGGGATTTAATACACCTCCGACTTACCCATGAAACAATAACATTCTTACACTATAAATGAAGGATAATAATATTAATATGTTACACTGATGCAAATACTAATGTCCCCCTTTGGTCATATCTTGCAGGTGGTTATGGTGGACCGTGCGGGCAGACGGACGCTGATGCTGATCGGGTTGGGAGGGATGTGCCTGTGTGCGGTGGGCATGACCGTAGGACTCGTTTACCTGGTAAGATCACAGAGGAACTTTCCTTTTTAACCGTATAGAGACCTTAGCTATTAACACAAACTGATCTTTAATCTGGTCTAAAACTCTCCAGCCATTTTCTGACAATAACATAATATTAACATACTGCACCATTAAAGTAACCTGTAAACAATTTAAGGAACTCATGACAGCGTTTAGAGATCTAAATTCAGTTTTTATTGGCCATTTGAATCGATATTCATATCATACCATGACAAGAGGCTATACGTTTAAAGACCTGCAGCTTTGTGTTGGTCTAGTCCAATGGGGTCTAACACCACTGTTCTCTCTGTTTCTCTACTCAGTCCACATACTCCTGGATGAGCTACCTGAGCATGTCGGCCATATTCCTGTTTGTGTGCTTCTTTGAGATCGGGCCTGGTCCAATCCCATGGTTCATAGTGGCTGAGCTCTTCAGCCAGGGGCCGCGGCCCGCTGCTATCGCACTAGCAGGCTGCTGCAACTGGACAAGCAACTTCATCATTGGGATGTCCTTCCCTTACATTGAGGTAAAACCATCCTGCTGGGATTATATCACTGATGCCATCAAACCTAGTCAGTCTTTAAAGAAGGAGGTCATAAAAACGACCCATCTGACTCAAGCAGTCTTTTACATTCTCATTTCTGTGGTAGGGTATATAGTCACAGACAGAGGCGCACTGGGGAATGGGGATCCTTTTTGTCCCCACTTTCAAAGTGATCTAAGGTTTGGGTATGAACTGCCCATCTGACATAATCCAGATGATAGAATCATAATTTGAACACAAAATTTGATCAATAAAATCCTAACTACATCTCTGATGCATGGAGCCATAGGATGCACGTTTTCATGGTTACATCCATTGTTATGGTTACACTATGCATTTTCTGTGTTTTCACTACACACCACATGATTAAACTGCAGATATTTCAATGTAACACTACACTTATTTCTGAGGTTATACTACAACCATTTCCATGGTTACACTGCATTCATTTCCATAGTTGCTACAGACATGTACATGGTTACTCTAAGAGAAGGCTGAATGCACCATCACTGGCTGAAGGAAAAGTGGTAATTAAATTTGGTAAAGGGGGATGAAGAGCTGGGCAGCATGAGCATACTGTCATGTTGATAAGCAGATAATCAAGCTGCTGTAGCTAAAGTTACACCGACATCCATGGTAATTATTACTATACTGTGTGCATAACATTGTTTCAACCTGTTTAAATGCATAAAACAGCTTCTACGGCCATGGGCTCTGACAGAGTTCCCCAATCTGCACTTTGTCTTGCAGAAATACTGCGGCCAGTACGTCTTCATCATCTTCACAGTGCTCCTCTTTGGATTCACTCTGTTCACCTGTGCCCGAGTGCCCGAGACCAAAGGGAAAACGTTTGAGGAGATTGCGGCAATCTTCCAGCGCAGACCAGCCCCGCGGCCTGTTGTGGAGGCGGAACTGGAGCAGCTGAAAGGTGCCACGGAGGCCTGAGCAAGCCAGTGGTGGAACAGAGCCTGTTACTGCCCTCAGACCTTTCTCTTACCCAAAGTAATGACAGCTCAGTGGAAAATGTCCACCACTTAGCCAAAGTGTAGTCCACTGGCTGAGACATGTTTGGTGTCTGAAGTTTTTTTTAGCACTGTAGCTTTGAGGCTAATGTGGCTGACAAGAAATGGAAGCTTACCCCACTTATTAACATGGTGCTAACCCAGTCTAAATCACCACGCACTCGCTTCAAAGTGTGTGGTGATATTTAGCATCAGTGTAGGAATGGATAGGACATGTCCCCGCCCCCAAATTGGAAATAGTTCAAACCCAAACGTTATATGGCTGTAAAATGTAAACTGTATATTTGAAACTTTTATTTTTAAAGTGCAAGTTACACATTCACACTGTGCTAGGTTTGAAAAAAAAAAAATCTTCACTGGCTTCACCTTCACCTTGTCAGAGGATCTCGTTGGTAGAGTGAGGTTGGCTTTCACCAGCTTAAAGTCAGTTATGACTTTAAATGATGTAACTTAGCCTGTGTCCTAAACTGCATACCACCAGCACACTAAATAGGGTGTGAAAAACAATGCACAGGCATTAGAAATGCACTTTAAATGTAGCATTTAAAGCATGTATGGTTTGGGACGCAGCTCTCTTAGTCATGCGGGTAAAAACAGCAAACAATAGATATGATTTAATCAACAAACTACTTATAAATGGCTGAGATTTACGTAATTTCATATATTAGTTAGTGATAGCTAATAATGTTGACCTAATGTTAGCCTGCACATTTTCCATGTTTTTGCGACATTTATTTCCATGGTTACACTGCATTCATTTCCAAGTTACTCTACATACATTTCTGCAGTTATGCTACATACATATATCATTTGTGTAGCATAACATTTTGGTATGGTAACATACAAGGAGGTTTTGTGTTCTTGAGCATGCACTAGTTGTCAATAAGCATTTGTTATGTTTGTCTCATGTTAACGTTAGTCTTGTCTCTGTCCTGTAAGAGTAGAACTTTCTCAGTGTTGACTTCAATGTACATTGTTTTCTCATCTCATTGGAGATGTTCCAATGAGATAATGCTACCATGTTCCATAATGCTACCATCATTATGGGACATAACTTTACTCAAGTTCTGTTAGTGTCAGTTTACAACAGATTTTACACACAAAGACAAAACTTCATCATATCCAACCATTGATCAATCTTTATTCATTAGGGGGCAGTGCTCTGAGAAGGAGAGGAGTAGGACTGAGACAGAAGACCTGTGCGTGAATGAGAGGGGGGGGCAGTGGAATGGTGAGGATGCAGGTATTAGAGCTCTAGCTGCAGGGAAGAGGAGAAGAGGAAGGTCTATAGGGGGGATTATGGATGTGGTGAGGGAGGACATGCAAGCAGTTGGTATGAGAGGAGAAGATGCAGAGGACAGAAGGACATGGAGACAGCTGATCGGCTGTGGCGACCCGTAATCGGGAGCAGACAAAAGTAAAAGAAGTATTCATGAGGGGGCAGGTCAGAGCTGACTAAAATGCATAGTTAAAAACTAGTATAGCACCACCTTTAGAGACTACACAACAGCTTCACACAGGTGAAGTGTGTGATGATTTAGGCAGTTAGCACCATGCTTATTGGTGGGGTTTAAGCTTCCAGTACTTGTGAGCGACATTAGCCTCGTAGCTCCAGTGCTTAAACCAACCAAGCAAGTTTCCGTCACCAAAATGTCTTGAAAAATTGACCACATTTTTGTTATTATTATTATTATTACTATTATTATTGTTGTTGTTGTGCCAAACTGTCACTCTAAAGGAATTACTCATGAAAAAAAGAGATTTAGTCATTGTTATCCACATTTTGAAATGCAAAGTATTTGTTCTTTAAATTTTTTGCTTCTTTGAGATGTACACAATGACAAACCTCATCAATTACAACACATTTTACAGACTGCTGACACACCGAGTTCCTTCTGTTCAGAGGGCTGAGATCACTGTTTATGTCTATGCAAGTTTGAGGGGGGAGGGGAATTAATGATGCCAGTATTTTGTATTTATGTGTGTGTCAGTTTCAGATTTTGTAGTTGTATATGTCTTTTTGTGTGAGCTTGTTGTGTAAATGTGTGTTTTCAAGAAGGAAAGAAAAAGTGTTTTTAATTTTATGTTTAATTTTACATTTAAGAAGCCTGAAGCTACACTGAAAATAAACGTTCAGTGCAGAGGCCACCGGACCTGTTTTCAGCTATTTTTATAATGACCTAAAATAGTGAGTATTTATAAGAATAAAAATGATCATTTCCAATGGATTAATATTTTGAAATAAAATCTATGACTCAGTTTGAACCACTCTGTAGTGTTTCAAGTGTAGTTGTAGTGTCCTCTAGTGTCAGGATGCTAAAACTGCTAAATATATATATTTTAAAATTTAATTAATGTAAAAAAAGAATTTTTTATATATATATATATATATATATATATATATATATATATACTAGCAGTCAAAAGTTTGGAC
>JBBPCX010077999.1:5926-29470 GCA_037974365.1 Hydrocynus forskahlii
AGTTAATTGCCTGTAGTTTGTGAAGAAACTAGGACTGAAACGATTACTTAAGGAACTCGAATAATTCGATTACAAAATCTTTGCCTTGAGACTTCGTTTATTTTATGTCATCAAAGTCCAACTATTTAAAATGTCTCTGCTATCGTATCACTCCCACTGTGTAGACACTGCGCAGCTCTGGTATCATTGTTTCACAGGGACTGTTTTAACTGATGCGCATTTCAAAGATTTAAGACGCAGCGTTTATTTTGCTCTCTATGGAAATGGAAAATTAAGATCCCGGTGTGCGTAAAAGGCAGAAAATGTCTACAGTGTGGGACCATTTTACACTGCGTAAGGCGGACTGCATAGTGCAGTGTAGCTACCCATGCTGCTCAGCATCTTAGCGTGCTCTTAGCGTGTTTGTACTGTTTTTAGTCACTAATTATAACTTACTAGAGAGTTAACTTAACTCTCACTGTCACTAGCACTAGTGTAAAGTTTACTTGTGTGAAGTGTACGTTAGTTACATATCCGATGGAGAAGGTTTCAGAGTTAGAGGAGCGCATCCGGACTTTAACTGGGGATAGGAGACGAGAGTCAGGTGTGTTGCTAGCCAGTCCAGGTGCCAAAGGGTAGACAGCTCGCCCCCGACTCCGGCTGTAGAGCCCCCATGGCAGGGCAAATGGGTCACCCCTCCCCAATAACTTTAGAGCCCCGTGGGCAAGAGGGGCAAAACAGAGCTCGTTGGAAAGGTCTAACGGAGACCTATCAGCCCGTGGAGATTGGTATGCCTGAGTGCTTGCCCCGCAGAGCAACGTGGTTCGGAAAGTCCCTGCTCAATTTAAGAGGCCTTTCATGTTGCATAAAACACTATTGATATAGTTGTTTAAAAAACAAAAGTATGATTTTATCCGATTACTCGATTATTCTATGAAAAAAGTCGTCAGAATACTCGAATCCAAACATATTCGATAGTTGAAGCCCTAGAAGAAACATTCAAACATAAGTTCCGTTGTACTAATAATAGTACTAACTAAACACATTCTTAGATGAGTAGGTCAGTGGTTTAATGGGTAAAGAATGCAAAATAAATAAATATATTTAATTTAAAGAAGTATGCTGTATAATTCTCTGACTGAGATCAAGAATTTGTGCTGTAATTCCACTAATATCCTCTAGTCAGCAGTGTGGCACCACAGACATGGTAACTAACGGAGCTAAAACCTCCTTTATTCAGTTAATTTGCTTAAAGCTCCACTGAAAGATTACAACAGACACTTCAAGTGATATAAAAGAGAGAGAGAGCGAGAGAGAGAGAGTTTATGAATTATAGCTTCTGTCAGCACTGCAGTCAGGAAAAAGCAATTGTAAAGCTCAGACAGTTTTAAATTCCCCTGCAGGAAATTAAATTGTATCTGAACAGTACAAAACACCTCAAATGACAGGAGCAAATTAAAAGAGGCAGAGTGTGAGCAAGAGAGTGAGATAAGCCAAGATGGTGGGAGAGGGAGTGACAAAGAGCGTGAGAGAGATGTAGAATAGACAGAGAAGTCGAGGCAGGATCAGAGTGAGAAATTCTGTGTGTGTGTGTGTGTGTGTGTGTGTGTGGAAATAGTGTGAAAACTCCACATTTTATTATTTTGTCCCTGAGGATTACGATTATAGTCCTTAAAATATAAGGCACAAATTTAAGATGTATAGGATGCATACTTATTGCAAGTAATTTTGGACAAGCACTTCATTCATTATGATTGTTCATGCAGTGTAAATGGTCCTGTACTGGCATGGCTAGTTACGAGGTTTTAATTTAATTTGTCCCATCTGTATATAAGAGCATATGTGTATGTGTGTGTATGAGCAGCAGTAGAGTGCTGGCCTTTGAGGGAATGTAAATTGCAGGGCTTATGCACCTATTACTAATATTAAACAGCAATAAATTGGGACTGGAGCCGTTCATGGCCGGCCAATAGAGGGCAGCATATAAATGTGAAGTGGATTTTCAGGGATGCCAAACAATAAGTTAACTGGATCAGGCAAACTAATAAGAGCAGTAAAGTTTTCACCTTAATTTATCATATCTCTCTCTCTCTAATTTACAATAAAGAATTTGTTAATGATTTGCATTTTTTTTCTGCGACAGCACTGCTGGATGAAAATTGCCTGGTGTAAATGAGAGTGAAGCCTTTAAGCGCAACAAAGTAAAAACACACCAGTGTGTGTGTGAGCGCTTGGAATCTATAGTTACACACATCAGCCAAAAATTTGTCATAAGAAGATGGTAATACCAGACTCTTTATGTATGCTCTTACTGTAACTCTAATTAAAACTGTGTGAGTGAGTGTGTGTTTGTGTGTGTTACCTTCCACTGTGCCCCATCGTGTCTTCCTTCCCAGCAGCCTCTTCCCATTCACCTGGTACTCCTGATCACTGCCCACTACAGCAAATGGAATCATCTCCTACCAGAACAGAGATGCGCGCACACACACACACACACACACACACACACACACACACACACACACACACACAAACAAAAGAATGTGAACTCCTGATAATCATTTCCACATGTATTTATTGAACAACTACATTAATAAAAGTTCACCCCTACCCCCGTGAAGGCATTTTACTTCACAATAACAGCACTTACAGTTGACTTCAGACTTTCTAGCAGGAAAATGTGTGTCTCTGTGTGTGTTTTGAACTCACCCTGATTTTGTCATTGATTATCCTGTCCTCTGCATCCTCATCAAACTCTTTCTGAGGGTACACTTCAATCTCATTGGCTCGCAAGTCCTCCTTTATCTGCACAAAAAAACCCACAAAAATAGTTCTACTAGGCCCTGTATAAATAAAATGTTTGTAAACGACCATATGTGGGCAGCCTGACTGACCTGTTTCCCCTCACCACTAATGGTTAATGAGAAGATAATGAAAGGAATATGGAAGATCAAAATAAACATATTACTAAGCATGTCGTGTGCAAGGGCGCCAACACATAATCACAGAGCCATTCTGCCGAAAAACAGCCACAGTTCCAGAAATGGGGACATCAGAGGCGTCATAGAAACACAACTTTAAAACCACAAAACCTTTAGAAATGACTGTTAGTTGACTGGAGTGAACAAGAACATCAACCAGGGAGAGGGGTAAGGGGGGAGAGAGAGAGAGAACGAGAGAGAGGGAAAGAGAAAGACAGAGAATGAGAGAGAGAGAGAAATAGAAAGAGAGTGAGAGAAAAAGAGTGAGAGAGAAAGAGAGGAGAGACAGAGAGAGAGGAGAGAGAGGGATTAGAGAGAAAGTGAAAAAGACAGAGAGAGCAAGAGAGAGAGAGAAAGACAAAGAGAGAGAAGGAGAGAGAAGGAGAGAGAGGAGAAAGAGAGAGAGAAGGGCTGAAATGAATAGCTGATCCTGAGCTGACCCTGAAGAGTTTATTTAACTACTCTGTTTGTGTGTCTTTGATGTCCTGAGCTGAACATTAAAGAAAATAAACCGGCACCTTCATCACAAACATCTCCAAAGGTTCAGGAACTCTCCTAATCATAGGGTTTGCACTCTGTGAGTAACTACCCACACACACACAACCACTTTCCCGAAATTCTTCAGAAGTAACAGCTGCTGTTACTGTAAAAACTCTGTGAAGAAGCCTGACCTGTACCTTCCATTTTAACATCAATCTGCTGGGGAGGGGTGGGGGGGGGGCACCTGAAATAGTTTATGAGAGTTCTAAAGTTCATGAGTGGACAACTTAACACACACAAAGCACAGCTGATTATATTTGTGCTTAAAAACCCAGATTTGAACTGCAATGATCTTAATAAAAGGCAAGCCAGGTCATCGTTAGCGTTAAATAATAAAAGTACAAATTCTGAAACCCAGCACTGCTTCTGCTACCATCATCCGTCCAAAAAAGCACTACTGCATCACACTTATCAGTTAAATTTTACATGTCATGTGCTGATTTTATGTAGCATTTTTCCTGCATTGGTGTAAATTTACATATTTTAGAATTCTACTGTGTAAAAGTCTTGAACACCCACAATACTGTCTAGTGTAGTGTCTCATTTTTCATAATCACAACAATCTCCAACACACTGCCAATGCAGTCAAAGACCTTGAAAGAAAAAAACATGGAACACTATCACTCATCGATTGGCCTCCCCAAAGCCCTGGAGAGGCCCTGGAGAAGTATACCTGAAGATACTTCAAGAAATGACAGGAAAGCTTATCTATGAGAGCTCAGGCTGTGAACGGTGGTCATGACAGTGTTCAGAGTAAAAACTGACTTTAAAGCTGGTTAAATGTTAATAAGCTCTCTTTGTGTTTGTACAGTATTTACATATGTGTTTGCACATGTTGCAGTAAATCATTGTACTGACCTGCTGTCACATTTTTATACAAAATATACAGAAATGGTGTGATGTAGCTCACATCTCCAAACAGAGCCACCACAGACAATCTAAACAGTTCCTCAGTCCACCGCTGGGTTTGCATTGGCAGTTTGCTGTTGCTGTGTGTTCTGTTTGGCCCGTGGAGAGAAGAGCAGAGAACGTTTCGGTCCATCCGCCTTCCTGACCCTACAGGACGTTGTGTTTGTGTGTGTGTGTGTGTGTGCGTGTGTGTGTGTGTGGGATACACCTGCTGCTCTTCAGCACATACTTCAAACACACACAATCTAAACACAGAAATGACTAACAGCAGTGAAACAGCCTCTCATTACAGCCGAGCAACCCAGTGCTGCTCTGACTTCAGAGAGAAAACACGTACTCTTTACAGTCGTCCTGATTTTTTTTTTTTTTTTTTGGAAATATGCTTTTTGTTCATTTTCAGAATCATAATAAATTCAATTGGTTGAGAATCAAACATGCTGTAGCTGAGATGAGGACAAGTGCTACAGCAAGTAACAGCAGAACATAAATTTAATGTTTCAAAATGGTAGTTTCCACATGATTACATTATTTTAGATCAATATAATTACTGCAAAAAATAAGATTCAGATTATGTTGATGTCATTTTTATTCTTCTCGAAAATATTCATTGATAAAAAGTTTTACAGATTTCCTCAGATGGTATAAGGCTTTTGGAAAGTACTTTGTCAGGCATTGTGTGTGTGTGTGTGTGCGATAAGAAAAAGGTTTATACCTTCTGTTTAAAGAAATCTCTTTCCTCCAGAGTCAGTGTGTCGGCCTTTGCGATGACTGGGACGATATTCACCACTTTACTCAGATGCCTCATGAACTCAATATCAATCGGCCTCAGACTGAAAGACACACACACAAACACACACACATACATCAAACTTAAAAGCTTACCATTGCCTTGATCTAGCTTCACTAAGGACAATTTTTCCCTGAGAACGGTAAAAAGAAACATTACTTTAGTTTTTTTAGTTTAAACTTCATTGATAGTGAAACTTAAGACTTTAGTGAACAATGTGGGAAAACGATTTTAACTGTTGAGCTGTTATAAGATGTGGTTTTCTTTGCATGACTTCATTGATTACTGTATCTTCAGAATGGGGGAGAATAGAACAATACAATAGAACTTTAAGATTTCTATCACAGATAATATTCGCGGAAGAAACATCACAAGAACACCAGGGGGCAGTAAAACTTCAACATGTCGATTTCTGTAGGTTTCAAAGCCCCAGACACCTCACAAACTGCTCCATAACCCTATAAGGCTAAACAATTTATCTAATAAAAATGATTTTATTAGAGCATATGCTATGCTGTAATGGATATCCTCTTGGTTTTGCAAATTACAAAAAGCTCATTTAAAAGCACTGATTTAGTTTATTTTCATTATTTTGTCCTTAAACTGTTAAACTTATCAATAACCTCAGTCAGACAGTCTATGGTTTGTATATACTGCTATATGTGTGTATAGTTGTCAATTTATTATATTTTCTATTTTCTAGTTATTGCAGAGTCTCTGGAGCAATTAAGGGTTACATTTCACTGCACGCTCTGCGTGTACAGTAAAAACCCGACAAACTCTGGGTTTATGTTCCATAAGCACCCGCATATAGTGAAAAAACATGAATTTGTGATGTGGTAAAAAAAAAAAAATGCCTAAAAATACCTATTTTACTGTGTAAACCCTAAATATGCCCCTAAATATGATCCCAAACAACAGTAGTTTCATTTTAAATATTTTAATATTTTTATATTTTACCCTTAAAGAAAATGTAAAGGTAAACCCGTATCCATACCGTACAGTTTACACTCACTGAGCTGCTGTCTCAGACAGTGCTAGAATGTAAAATACCGATATTACTGCTATATAGACAGAACTGTATTTCATGCACATTTGTTTTCTTTGGTATACGCAGGGTAAATACAAAAATAATTTACAGTAATAAAAATACAGGGTTTTAAAAAGAACAAAACGAAAAACACGAGAACGCTTGAGACGCTCCACGGGGGAAATTCTGGTCTGCAGCGTCACAGGGCAGCAGCCCATCAGCAGCAAGGACAAATAAATAACGTTTGTGCATTGGCTACTTTCAAACCTCCCGCCTCTTGAGTACAGGTGACTGTGACGTTCGGGCCTTGTCCGCTGAGCAGCAGAGGCTCAATCCGTTCAGGTGCATCTGATTGCCTTGCTAACCGCCGTGCCCAAACATAAACAACCAGCATGAGGACGAGGAGGCATGGCAGATGAGCAAAAAAAAAAAGAAAAAAAAAGGAGGATATCTGCGGTTTCGGGGAATGTGTGGGGGTTTCCGCAAACAATTATTAGTCTGGTTATCAGAAAAAATCCAAGAGAGACTGAAGCCGTGACTGCTGAGCCGCGATTAAGCAGGGGGTTACTGTATAACCGTTTATGTGAGAAATAAACATCTTGAATAACCTGAGAAGTTCAGGTGTTTCTTCCACCGCCACATCATATCAGTGTTTGTCATCTGTGCTCACAGTCTAAACTAAACTCTGGCTGGTTTGCTGTTGGTGTCTGTTGATATAATTTAACTGTTCCAGACCCTGAAAAAGAAGAGGCCGGGCTGCGGTCTCACCACGGCTCCAGAGAAAAGGAAGGTGACATGGTCTCGCTCCTTGCTTCCTCTGGCACCCCAAAGCCGATCCTGACAAACAAATGTACAGTACTGCGCAATATTCTGGAGCCCTTGAGAGTCTTGAGTCTTGAGACTCAAGACTCAGCCTGTTGCAGTAAAACATTTGTAGCAGATTATACTTAAGTGAAGCATAAAATAACCCAGTTTAAAGCACAGTAAAAGAAACATCTAATCGGTATCAATATTATTTCTCCTCCAATTCCACTCTCTTTCAGTTCACACTAAAGCTAAATCATTCTCATGATATCAGTCTCTGCAATAAGGACATCACAGAAGGCTGTTAGCCTCTAACCAATAACAGTGAATTACTGCGTGTTCTGATTAATCAGGGTTTTAATGTAATCCAATTAAATGCCTTGGTAAATTGGTGCATGAATGAGCTAAACTACTGTAGCCAGAATAAGGAGACATATTTAAATGTGCTGGTTTTATGACATCACAAAATCTATGATTTCAAAACATTTTTTTAATGAAGTTTTAATTCCAGAAAAGTGATAATGTGGGCCCTTTAATATATTGACAGGCATCGCAATCACAAGGTGTAGCAGTATTATTGCAGTACTGATATGTTGCTCATCCCATGCACCTCTAGTTCATACACACAATGTCCAAATTCAGAAAGATCAACAGTATCCTCAGTATGGCGGTGAAGACCTGGCAACTCCTCTACTGGTTCATTTCTCAGCTCTGATAAGAATGTTACAAAACCTTTATAACCCTCACATACATCACAAGCAGTGAAAAAGGTGAGATGTTCAGAATCCCATCTCCTCTATTACAGTCCGGAGGCACTGAGAGAATTTGAGTCATTTAAACATGAAAATTCTGGTATAGATCACAACTAATACAGAGGAATAGTTCAATTACTAGGCAATGTACAAAAACTGCTTTTGGACTATTTTGATTCATTTTTTTAACAGCTAAGCAGTATTCTTGGACCCCAGTGATTGCCAGTTGTGATTAATTTTTGTAGAAGCTCCAAATCAAATTCTTCTAAGGTTTTCATACATGAAAGCAGAGGTGACTGACAATTTAAAACGTTAATGTGTTTTGTCCCCGATCACTTTCACTCCATCAGTAACACTTGAAATATTCAAGGAATGTGAGGCGACTCTTAGATAAAATGACAATGACTCAGGACTTCTGAGGGTTAAGGGCACCAAGAGGTGATCCAAGTGCTGATGCTGGTGGAGAGCGGGTTCTCTGTGATAAATCTAACAATTCCAAAAACTCCCAACCAGCCCGAAGCCACTGACAACTTAAATACTCATCTCTACAATTACTGCTACTGCTGGTGCTTAATATACACAACACTGATAATCATTTTTTACATAAAACATCTACATCGTGGCTTAAGACATGGCAATGGGTAGAACAAATATATGACTCTGGACCAAGAAGCTGGCAAAGAGCCTCCATTTTAAAAACTGGAGCAATTAAATTCCAAGATCGAGCACACTGACAGAGCGGAAAAGAAAACAGGGTGATCTTTCATTTGGTAGGCATTGTTCCAGAACCCTCTCAACCTCAGAAACCACGGCCAAACCAGGGACAGGACACAAGCTTAAGACAAAGAAACCCAGCACAAGACTGACTCAGACCAAGCTTCAGATTTGTGCAATTATTGGACAATTTCCTCCTTTCAAGGAGACTCCGGTGTGAGAGCCGCCATGCTGCTCTGGTCTGTATCCAAAACCAAGTTCTACCAACTCTACAGTTCTATAAACTGTATGAACTGATTGGCTGAGCCACGTTCAAAGCTGTAAAACACGGAACCCTTAACCCTTCAGTGTGTAGCATCATGCGGTTGCAATGCCTGACTACTTTCCATTAAAGCATCTTGTAACAACAGACAATATAACTCTACTAACTGCTGAGCAACACTGGGTTAATGGATATTCAGAATTACAGACGATACACCGTTACCTTTACACTCAGAGTTTCATATTTATACTTTTATACATCTGACAGTCCACCAGTAACTAAATCACACTAAACCCGGGCGATGCACCAAATGATGCATGGAGCACTGTGCAGGACACTCAAGAGGACAACATACATAACTAAGAAACACACACTGTTTGATGCTGTAAAACAAATGTTTACATTTTACTACTGAACCACCTGACACGCATCACAGCAACACCAACAAACAACCCTGTAGGGTCTTTATTATTTAAGTTTTTTTAATGAAAAACATTCTTGTAGGCTATATATTAACACTTCTAAACAGCATAAGATACGCACTATATGGAAAAAAGTATTGGGACACACCTCTTAATGATTTAATTCAGGTGGTGGCTTCCTTTGGACAATGCCATTTTGGACAACGCCATGCTTCCAACGTTTTGGACAAAGTTTGGGGAAGAACCTTTTCTAATCCAGCATGACTGTGCCCCAGTGCACAAAGCAAGGTCCATAAAGACATGGTTGGATGATTTCGGTGTGGAAGAACTTGATTGGACTGCCCTGAGCCCTGATCTCAACCCCATTCAACACCTTTTAGGATAAACTGGAGAATGTGACCTATAAGTGCCTGATCTCAAAA
Source organism: Hydrocynus forskahlii (assembly GCA_037974365.1). Taxonomy (NCBI): domain Eukaryota; kingdom Metazoa; phylum Chordata; class Actinopteri; order Characiformes; family Alestidae; genus Hydrocynus; species Hydrocynus forskahlii. The sequence continues at coordinate 15,529 of JBBPCX010077999.1, forward strand.
ATGCTCTACAGAATGAATGGACACAAATTCCCAGAGAAACACTCCAGAATGTTGTGGGAAGCATTCTTGGAAGAGTGGAAGCTGTTGTAGCTGCAAAGGTGTTACCAACTCCATATTATAGTCTATATATTTGAATGCAATGTCATTACAATCCCTGTTGGTGTTATGGTCCCAATACTTTTGTCCATATAATGTATTTTGTATTTGAATTAACCATATACAGTAAACCCCCACTAATACACAGTTCAGCAGTTAAGAACTGAACTAATAATATCCTTCGCTTTTTTCGTCTTTGTTAGCAAGGCAATCAAGACGGACCTGAATGGAATGAGGTGAAAGTGACCATTCTGTCATACATGAACAGACCACCACAGCACACAGTGTGAACAGCACAAAATTCTTCCTAGTGAAGTTACCTAGTGAAACAGCGGGCAGCCAGGAACACAGTGCCCGGGGAGCAGTGTGTGGGGACGGGAACCTCAGAGGTGCTTAGCAGTCCTGGGAATCAAACCCATGACTTCCTGATCGCAGGGCGAACGCCCTAACCACTAGGCTACCAGCAGCCTCCGTTGCTCAGCATCTGATTGCCTTGCTGAGTGTGCACCCAAACATAAACAACCAGCACGAGGACGAGGGGGTATGGTGGACGAGGCCAGGACGTCACAGCTTTTTTGTGGCAATATATAATTCTTCATGCATTTTAAATTATCAAGAAAAATACAATTTACTCATTTTGTAACAAATATTAATGTAAAATATAATTATACATTTTTTGGTACTGTCCAGAGACCACAAATAAGGCGAGTCTTGGGATGGTGAAATACCGCTGTTCTCAGAGGCAGGAGGTTTGAAAATAGCCAATCCGAAAATGTTATTTATTTCTTCTTGCTGCTGGTTGGCTGCTGACCTGTGACACATCTCGTGTGGAGCTCTCAAGTGTTCGCGTTTGTGTTTTTTTGTTTTGTTCTTCTTAAAGCCCTGTATTTTTATTACTGTAAATTAAATACATTTATTACTGTATTTACCCTGCTTATACCAAAGGAAATGACAGCACATACCAAAGAAAACGCGTGTGCATGAATTACAGTCTATGTAGGGGTAACATCTGTATTTTACACTCTAGAACTGCGAGAGACAGCAGTTCAGTGTATTCTGTATAGTACGGATACAAGTTTACCTTTACATTTTTAAGGGTAATGTATTAAGCGGAGTTTAAAATGAAAGTGTTTTGGGAGCATATTTGGGGGCGTATTTAGGGTTTACACTATAAAAATACGCATTTTAGGCATTTTATTTCCCCACGTCACATATTTGCAGTTTTTCACTATACGCAGGTGCTTTTGTAACATAATTAAACCAAAACATTTTAAGCCAAATATTTCCTAGGAACTAGAAGTGACAGTTGAGGGAGTATGTGACAGTGACAAGAGAGGAAACTACAATCTAAGCTTTTATAGTCTAAAATGTGTGCGAGGTTAAGAAAATATGTAAGTATTTTGTATGAAGTTCCTGTTTCAAAAACCTAAGATTCATTTTAAAATCCTTTAATGTTGGGAGTATTCTGAGAATTTGTTCTGCAGTCCCTGGTCTTACAGAGCCGGTTCCCCATACGGTACCGTATGGAGTAGTTTTATAGCTTAGCGGATGTGGTATGAGTCCAGTCCAACTGGCCGCTGAGAAACGATATTTCCTGTTTTCACTGCTTTCAGGGTAAATATACCAGAGCCGAGAAGTGAAATCGCAGCGTGGCTTCCAGCCTATGGGTCTGTGTGAAGGTGAGGCAGTGTGTTACTCGGGCTGTACACTGTTACAGATGAAGGAACTTGTGCTTGAGAATGTTCCAGATACAGTTATGTGGCGATGCCAACAGCTGTTTAAGTGCAGACAGAGACACACACACACACACACACACACAACTGAGAGGACTGAAACATATAACAGTTGAGAGGATTGAAACATACACACAGACTAAGAATATGCAGCGGTGGATATCTGTGTATGTGTGTGTTAGGGATACACCATGTGGACAAAATAGCACAGAGGAAAGTTATTGCTTTGCATATTTAAGCATTTTTCTTTTCTCCCAGCACACTTGATCCAACTATTCTACTTATTAATAGTCTTTCCTGGGTTGAAGCGGGTGTGGTACACCTGCAAAATATTAAAATGTGAAAATGTGCAGAGCAGCGGGGCTTACTCTGTTTCTGCAATGCTCCTGCTGGCAAAGTATTCCTGTATTATCAGCAGGGTGGTCATGGGTGGTCATGTCAATTAATACAATAAATCAAAAACTATTGCTTATAATAAACTAGCTGGGTAGTTACAGCAATTTGAATGATAATCAGCATATCAGTTTATAACTGTGAAGCTTCAGCAGTAATGAGCAGAGCACAGTATTAATCTACCTAACTACATGGACAAGAACATATTTAAATAATGTAACTAAACCTAGTGGTGGACTATACTTTATTTACAATGGAGAACAAATAACAACAAATGATACTTTGTGCAGCCCTACTGTGCGTGAGTGTATATGTATAAATGTGTCTTACCAGTGTCCTGTAGGTGGTATGAAGTAAATGCAGCAGTGAACACGTGTGTCTGGGATTCGTTTCTTCCTGCTGATGTTAATCTCCTCCTGCAGGTACTGTTCATACTGCTCATTAATGAACTTCATTATGGGTTGCCAGCTAGATAAAACACACAAACAAGCAAACAAACAAACAAATATGAGCTTGCCCAGACTGACAGCATCTGGCATGAACGTTAAACACTACTGCACACCGGACCGGACACAACCGATGCGGTGTGTAGCTTTAGTATACAGAACCCATCACAACGCATACACTCCACTCGTATAGATACAATGAATACATACAGTACCATGAAAAAGTCTTGAGCCACACCTCATTTCTATATTTTGCTTTGAATCACATTGCTGATGCAAAAATCCTCTGCCTGTCAAACTGTCTGTCTTATTTTTGGCATATTGAGTAGATAAAATAAAAGAAATGGGAACAAATGTTTTACTGCAGCAGGCTGCAAAGTGCCTAAGGATACAAGGTGCCTAGAGAATGGTGTTCCAAACACTCAGCATTCAGCATCACCAGTATACTGATCACCGCCTGATCATCTGGAATCACTGGCACTCAAAGATGCCTTGAAAACTTTTCCTCAAGACTACATTAAAAATACAAGAAAGTCTGGATCTTTGGAAGCAAATTATGAAGAAACGAGAGGGGATCGAGACTTTTGCACAGTACTGTCCATTTGCGTGAACGAGCTTTGAGGAAGCGTGGAACGAGACCATGTGTGCTTCCTTTTCTCTGGAGCCGCGGTGAGACCGCAGCACGTTCTCCTCTTTTCCAGGGTCTGGTATCTTAACCCACGCCTGAACAGTGGATGAGGAACTGGAACAGTTTAATTATATCACCAGACACTTTGGTGGCCTTCAGGAAGCCTGGAGAACTGTTCAAGACTACATTACTGGATCTTTGGAAGCAAAATATGAAGAAATGGGGGGGTGGGCTCAAGACTTTTGCACAGAAATGTTTATCACATTGCTTTATTAATAACAATGGTTTTGAATGTTTAGATGTGGTGCAGTGTGTCTGCAAAGTAGCCTTTAGAAAAGACAACATCAAAAATCTACATTACAAAATATTTCAATAGCAGGAGGGAAGGGTGTTACCAGTTTTCATTGTTGATCTGGTCTCCAAATCCTGGCGTGTCGATCACTGTTAATTTCATTCTTACTCCTTTCTCTTCAATGTCTACAATACACACACATTTACATGTAAATTACAATTGACAATTTAATTACATCACAGACGCAGGTGAATGGAGAAGTGATTTTACAGTGGTGTTATAGTTATGCATCATGTGGAGTGGAGTAAAATCACAACAACAGTCTGTAGTGCTTTATTGTTTCTATAAAACAGCGATGCTCGATGAATTATTTTCTAAAATAAGCCTAATAAACTTTTCTGCCAAGCAGTGCAGTTTGTTAACAGTAGGTTATACGGTTTGACAAAAATGCCATATATAATTCCATTAGTGGCTTTTATAACTTGGTACTTGAATAAATAATTCAGCTGGGTGTGCTGACGTGTATTTTACAACAGTTAAGAATGTGGTTCGGCCTGAAATGTAACTATGCATAGAAATGTAACTATGATATTCTTGTGTGAGAATTTGTGTGTGTATATTTTTTATTCACCATGGCTGATGGATTTGATCTCAACGGTTTTAGGGATCCTCTCCTCATCACTGGGCATCACTGACCTGCGGCTGACTTTGGACTTAAACAGAGTGTTGATCAGAGTCGATTTACCCAGACCGCTCTGACCTGTGTACACACACACACACACACACACACACACACAATTTGAAATTGGTTAGAAGGAAACCAGTGATTTAAAATAACATGCAACATGTCCTGTTATAACAGATGAATGATAGATCTCTCTCTCTTTCTCTCTCTCTCTCTCTCTCTCTCTCTCACACACACACACACACACACACATCCATAAAAGAGTCTTTGGGGAGGCTGAGTGAGCAGCTTGCTGACCCTCCTCCTGCCACTCTTGACCAGGCAAGAACAATAGACACACACTGATAGAACAGCACGGCACTGCCACCTTTAATAAAACCAGCACAGCCATCAGCTCCACTAACAAAGCTCTCCCCCCCACTGATGAAGCAATCTGACCCGATAGCAAATAACTAATACACATACACATAAATCGGCACCAATGCATAATTAACTCACTTTAATTAATGTTATCATAATCTTTGTTAATTGACTTGATTATACACCATTTACAGCTCCTTTGCACCTACAGTATCACAGCTCTTCCTCACGACTGTGTGTGTGTGTGTGTGTGTGTGTGTGTGTGTGTGTGTGTGTGTATGTTTAAGTAACACACTGAGCTCATCCCTCACTTTCCAAGCATTGGCTGCCTTCCAACACAGCTCTCCTGTGGAGTCTGTGACCATAGCAAACACACACACAAACGCAAAACACACACACACACACACACACACACAGTCTTACATAATCTGTCAAAGTGTAGACTAAAACATCAAATAGAATGTGCACACAGGTAAAGACTAAAGACATCAGTTTTACTGAACATCTACATGTAGCTGCATGTTTATCACTGTAAGAGCCAAACCCCTCCCCCCAAAATTGCGGTTATATTGGCAAAATATTGGGGTTATACTGGCAAGTTTCCAACTCTGACACATGCGTTCCTAATGCAGGATTCACCAGTTCAGCGCTTGCTGAAACAAACAGAAACACACACTCACCCACTACCATGATGTTGAGCTCAAAGCCCTGTTTCATGGCCTTTCTCCTCATCTGCTCCAGGATGGCGTCGATGCCCACATAGCCAAACTCTGCCCCCTTCTCGGCCCGTCCCGCAGGCTGAGGCTGTGCTGCCTTTGCTGCGTCTGCCATGTTGCCGTAGTAACTGGTGATGACCTCTGACCCTGATGATGCAACAAGAAAGAGGCAGGACAGTTACTGTTCGGTCTGTCCAAACAAGTTCACATTACATTTACAGCATTTAGCAGACACTTTTATCCAAAACAACTTCCATTCCCTAACTACAGGGGGCAGTCTCCCTGGACCCACATGGGTTTAAGGGTCTTGCTCAAGAACTCAGTGGTGGTATGCTGAAGGTAGGATTCAAACCCATGACCTCTTGGTCCAGAGGCAAGTATCCTAGCCACTAGGCCACCACCCCTGTGCATTGTAAGTTGGACTACACAATATATCATCTGTTAATTGTAATCGGAATATTGGTCTCTGCAATACTGACATCACAGAAGGCTAGAACATGCAAATGAGCATCTAAGCAACCACAGTATTTCTGACAGTCTGATTACATGAAGACCTCGATTCATCAGAACACCAGTAACTCACCTGGAGCTGTGATTGGTCACCCTGTCAGAAACACTGTAATGATATATGAGGATATATTGTGCAGCCCTTGTACTAAACAGCATGCAACACTGCCAAACCACAGGTGTGCACATGCGTGGACACACGCGGACACACACACACACACACACACACACACACACACACACACACACACACACACACACACACGCGCACACACACACACACACACACACATTAATTACAGCCTGACGGCTCACAGCAGTTCAGGCTGATTTCTGCGCCTCACAAATCATAAACAAGTCAAATAAAAAGTCCTATCATTCACATAAGAGGGTAGAGCCAGAAACTGGTGGGGAATTTGGCTCCTGATGTTCTGTCTCGCTGAATGTCGAGGACCTGTTGTTACCTGCAGATATGCTGAGCAGACCAGTCTCTTAGGCTCAGCAGGTTGGGCAATTCTGAGCACAATTAATGTGCAAATGACAAACGGCTCCATCAGAAATGTGTGACCTGATCTTTCTCATGGCCTGGCAATAACAAAAGTCAGTTCTAATTATCATGTCTGACTCGTAGAAAGATTGTGCGGGAGATTCTATATTCAAAATGTTTCTGACCTGTTACATTTATGCTCTTATTCAGAGAGACATATGTGGGAGCTACATTGAAACACCAGTAAACCAAGAATCATACTAAGGGCTGCAAGCTGGGAGTCTGCCAGCTGAAGATAATCCTCCACCAGGACCTTCTCAGATCACACAGACGACACAGAGGACAAGTCTTGTGAGGTTTGTGTTTGTTAAAGTTTATGAACATGGAACATATAGTGCTAGTAGTCTTGCGCAGTGACTCTAACTGGTATAGTATGGGGTTTTAGCACAGATGGACACTCAAATCCCAGTTTGCTGTGTGGAGGACAGTGGTGTCACCTCACCTCACCTCACACCTGAACAGTGGAGTAAAACCACTGAAATCACTCAGACTTTGATTATTAAAGTTTGTGATTCTTAATCAGGCTCTGAAAAAGGCTGTTCACATTATCATCGACCTCTCAAATTAAAAACACAAAGCTAGAAATAACTGGTAAAGTTGTGGCTACATGAGTGTGTGTGTGTGTGTGTGTGTGTTTGTGTGTTTTGCACAAATGCTCTGCAGGGTTTCTACAGTATCACAGCATTCAGGAAACAGTGTTTACTTCCTTCACTCAGTGAGTCACTTCCTGTCAGTGACACTAAAAAAGCTAAAACACTGCAGGTACCTGATTTAATAGCAAACAATGAATAAAATATTTATATAAAAATAAATAAATACACCCTGATGAGGATGTATAAACCTCATGCCTTCACTTTTGTCTACAGCTACACGACAAAATATCAGTACTGCAATTTTACTGCTACATATAGTGATATTAAAGGGTCCATATCCTCACTTTCCTGAAGTTAAAAAGTTGAGACTTGAGTCTGTAAATATTCTTTCACTTCAAGATCCACCTAGCATACCATTTTCAAATCATAGTTTTTGTGGTGTCCCACAGATTAATATACAGTAAGTCTCCTTATTCAGCCTATAGCAGTTTAGCCCAAAGCTAAAGTAGTAAGGAGTGTTTCAGTCCTATGTTGATTTTTCAGTTAACTGTAATACAAGGCAGAAAAGAGACTGGTTAAATATAAGTCTTGAAGGCACAGTAACAAAAACAGCCAGTTTAATTCTATAGTTGGAAAACTGTTATGTAACAATGAATTATGATGAATTATGAAATTGTTTTGGTTCACAAACACTTTTGCTGGATTATATGAAGACCTCGATTCATCAGAACACCCAGTAACTCACCTGGAGCTGTGATTGGTCACCCTGCCAGAAACACTGTGATTGTTTAGAGGTTCATTTACATATTGCAGCCTTTTGTGATATCAGTACAGGTGCTCCCGCGATAAGCAGGGGTTCCAAGAACACCCACGTATGGTGAAAAATACTAAAGGGCCCATAATTCAGAATTTTCTCCCATTAACTGCAAGTGTCCAAACACTTTCACATGTGACAGACTGATGAAAATGTGGCGGGGCTTCTGTTTGGACGGCAGTTTTTGGAGGTTCAATTGTGTTTTGGCATGAAGAGCGGAGCGGTTCACCCCAGGCTCTAGTGTTGATTTCAGGCTCGATTGTGTGCTTTGGTTTAAAATGTCATAGGAATGTAAGGAAACGGATAGGCACGTGGTGAATCAGCCCTGACTGCGGCCGGAAAATTCCATTTTGGGGTTTTGCAAGCTTCTTTGATTGATTATGTTTAACCCTCTAGAGTCTGAGGCTTGTCAGACACTTCTGAGGTAGTTTGACATTTCTCCTTGAAACAAAAACTCATTATTTCTGGCCAAGACTTCTGAGCTGATAAACATAGGTGTTGGCAACACGGTGATTAAAGCATTCAGAAGTTAATGTAGTTCGACTACTAAAGTGTTAGAACTTTGGAATGTTTTTTATTCAAAGCCAGTGGCCTTTACGGTGATTATTAATAATGTAGGAGTTAAGACACCTGGAATGGTCCCCCTCATCCACTCTCAGTTAAAGGCCCGTTAGTCTGGGATGTCATTGTGGCCCTGTCTGCTCTTATGAGTTGGCTCATTATAACTGAAACACCTGAGAATTTCACACATGTCCAAGGGGTGCCGTCATTTTAAATTCTTTGGAAAATTAAAAAGCCAAAAATAGAGCTGCACAATGAATTGTCCGCTAATCATTATCGTAATATTGGTATACAGAAGGTTGCAATATGCAAATGATCCTCTGAGAAAATCACAGTGTTTCCAACAGGGTGACCAATCACAGCTCCAGATGAGTTACTGTGTAATGAATCGAGGTCTTCATGTAATCCAAAAAAGTGTCACATTTTTTACCATTAAAAGTGATGGTGAATTGGTGTATGAATGGGCTACGCTGCTGTAGCCAGAATAATGTGTTGGTTTTGTGATGTCACAAAACCTATGATTTGAAAACGGTGTTTTTGTAGCGTACTTTCCGTATATAGACTGTATGGATGGGGCAGTAAATGTACCATTTAAAACAAAATTACATACTTTAAGCCGTTTTAATGCCAGAAAAGTGAAGAAATTGGTCTTTAAATATCTCGAAAGGTTACATAATCACAATATGTAACAGTAAAATCATAGTGCTGATATTTTGTTGATATTGTGTAGGTCCTGAAACAGTGTATAGAAATGTAAAGGTGTATAGATGCTGTGTCCCTCAGCCACCAAATCTAACTGAATCTTGACCTCAGAATTGAAAAAACGATATCAAACAGAAAGGCAGAGTCAGAAGACCCTGACTGGTATCTGTGTCCTAAATCCCGCTGGTGTAGAGGAAGTGTGTTCTGGTTAGCTGATAGTATGTGTGTATGTGTGTGCGTGTCCACTGTAATTATGGGAGACACACTGAGAGCAGTTGGCACTGCAGCCGTACGCTGTATGCCCACTCAAATGCCCCTCTGGACGTTTGGGACAAACACCTGCTGAGACCATCTGCTCACACACACTCCCTCTCTCTCACACACACACACACACACCCTTCATTGGCAGCTCAAAGAGCTGAGAAAGACAGAGGAGGTGATAAAGAGAGAGAGAGAGCAAGAGAGAGCAAGCAAGAGAGAGACAGAGTGTGAGAGAGAGGGAGAGAAGAGGGGAAAAAGACAGCGAGAGAGAGCGAGAGAGAAAAACATGATCAGAGAAACTGAACCTGTTGCCATTTCAGTTGCAAGGAAACGGTTTTCTTGCTTTTTGTGACTAATATCAAAACTAAACTGTATCTCAGATGTAGAGAGAGGAAGAGCCTTTTATAAACACTATCGGCTGAAACTCCTGAGCTCCTGCTTTACAGCCCTAATCACAGTGAAATAACTCAGACCCTAGCACTGCTCAGGTTTACGAAACTCGTCTTCAAGTCATCTGAGTTAATCGATTAAACACAATCAAAGTGAAGACACAACTACAGCAAGCTTGAAGAAGTGTGAGAAATTCGATGGGGAGTGCAACAACAAAAACTTACCGCTGACGGTAAAGAAACATAAAACACACAGTTCCAGTTCTAAAATCGGATTGGCTAAGCCATAATAAAAGCTGTAGTTAAATTAGTAATATAATACATATATTTTGCATAATTAAGTGGGTAAAACAAACAAAGTGGTTCAGAATGGGTTTGGTATTAAACATCTTGTCCTGTTCTGGAGTTAGAACTGTTCACAGTGGAGGTGAATGGAACCAGACGTCTGCCTCTAAAAGATCCCTCACGGAAAAGGCATCCCATCAAATGCTTAAGGTTGTGACACCTGACACCAAAGGTGTCTTCTACCAGAGTTTTGAGAAATTTTTGGTCCTGAAATTAAATCCATTCATGATGGTTGGATACATGCAGGGCATCATGAGGCAAAATAGTCCCCAAAGAAAAGTAATTTAGTTCAGATTCTCCACTATATTACCAACAACATCCATATAAACACTTGTGGACAAGTACAGCTTCTCTGGAGGTTGACTGAAAAAAACAACTGTATTTGTAATGGATAAACTATAAGAGTAACTGAATTTTATCAGTACCAGTCAGTGCTAGTCATCACTGTATATTAGACAGAGGACAAACTCCCTGGGCCTGTTCAGTAACTACTGCAGGAAGTGTAATCTGCTCTGTTTACCGCATTCAAACCAAACAGCAGCAAACTGCAGGAAGTCGGGATAAAAAGCGTTTAGTCAGCCTGAACACTGCAGGCTGTGGTTCACAGGAATCCACATCTTAGAAATGATGAGCAGGAGTCTAACAGCTTCTGAGGCCTCATGCCTTTTCTAATCACCACATATACACACACGCGTGCACACACGCACACATACACACAATTCAGATCAGTTCATAAGGGCCATGGGACCAATTATTAACTCACCTACTTACTTCTTCCTGAATCACCTACATTTAACAACCCCACTTAATTAGGAACTTCTCTTAACCGGTGACATTGCAAAAAAAAAAAAAAAAAAAAAAAAAAAAAGTCTACTCAGGCTTTCAGTCTGTAGCACCTCTTATTCACACTAAAGTTATAAGAAGTGTTTCAGAGTGCTTCATGAATGAGATGCAGTTCAAGGCAGCCAGGCAGAGCAAAGCTGATTTACATAAATATCTGTGGTAAAGGAACAGTAACAAAGCCTGTTTAATTCCAGGGGATGTGAAAAACTGATTACAACTGTTTGACACAACAGTATATTAGACAGTTTATGAAAATAGCCCAATATTAATAATGGTTAGTAATTAGTTTTTAAATAATTTAAACAAGAAAGCATAAATTTACCACTCGACCTGACCTAATACACACCCAGCAACAAATTAATTTAGCATCCATTAACAAAACCTTGTGCCTCTACCAGGTAAAAAAGAATGTATGGTATATTTTATAACAAGCATTTCTATTAGTCCATTGAAAAGTACAGGTTGCATCAATGGTGTAAAAACTTATAGATAAGAAAGAGTTGATATGAGTGTGACAGTATCAGTGCTGCATGACCAAAAGTTTGCTGCAAACCTTCCTGTTTATTACAACAGGGTTTCTTCTGGCTTGGACAAAGTCAAACATTACAGCAGGTTGCGCACTTGACTCCACAGTTGATAATGAAGTAGTTGTGAGTCCAAGGCAAAGATTAAAGGGTGTTTTGAGGTACACATATATCACTGGTGTTTGTTTATGTACCAAAACAGCCATAAATCATTTATACATTACCATATTCCATCCTGCCTTTATCTCCTAGAATTGTGCTTTGTACTATGCCTGGGGCAACTGGTGGCCTAGTGGTTAGGGAGTTGGCCCTGTGAGCAGAAGTGCATGGGTTCGAATACCAGGAATACAAAAGGCACCACTGAGGTATCCTTGAGGAAGGCACTGTCCTGACACACTGTCCCCAGTTCCGGGCTGGTCGCTGCTTCCCTTTGATAAAAGGTTTAAATGCACCGAAAGAATTTTGTTCACACTGTGTGCTGTGGTGTGTTCACGTATTACAAATGGTCACTTTACACATTAATACTAATTTATGCAAATATGCTCGGTTCTGACTGGCTGCACCATACTGCAATTCAATCAAAAAACAAACTGAAACATTTCTCATGCCTTCAGCGATAATGGGAGAGGGAAATAACGGGAGGTGATCTGGACATCAGTTAATTCAAAATGGACTGTTTTTGCAGTTTACTTTCCATATATGGACTGAGGAGTGAACATTGTTTTTTACTATAAAACATTTTAGCAAAAAAAAGTCCATGACATGGCCCAATAAGTTTTAATACATTATAGGGCAAAAATGATTACAATATAATAATTACCTTGTATAGACTATGTAATTAGTAAATGATGCGGTGGGCTGCATGTAGAACATGAGAAATGAATACATGAGTATAATCCTGCTGAGTTCACAGTAAAATCTATAATATTCTCAGTTTTGCTCCAACCCAAACCCAGTATTCCACAGTTCTCGTTTTTCACAGCAGTGAAAGGAAACCCTTTCCGCTCCAACAATTCAAGCAGGGCAGTACAGGCCTGTGTATCTGTCTCAGAAGCATGTCCAGCTTTTTCAAGAAACCATACAGCAACAGAACAGCCAGGAATCTGCAGAAACATGGCCATCTGAACATGATTCATTCCCCATGCACAACATGCAATTTCCACAGGGCTGCTAGAATGGACCACAGTCAGAGAACACAGTGGGTTCGACTCCCAGGCTGGTCTTAGAGCCAAGAACATTCACTACTAGGGCTGCACAATATATGGTTTGCCAATCGTTATGGTGATATCAGTCTCTGCAACACTGATACCACAGAAGGCTACGACATGTCAATGAGCCTGTAAACAATCACAGCATTTCTGAAAGGGTGACCAAGGGTGCAGCTCATTCAGTATATGAAATGAATGTATGGGGGAAATGAACAAATATACATTTTGAAACTAACAATATTTACAGAATTCAAGTATTTTTTTTTACGGAAAAGTAATCACATGGGGCCTTGAATATATTGAAAGGTATATATAACCGCATAATAGCAATAATTCTATCCATATCATGCAGCCCTATTCACTACGTGTGCAAAAGTATCCACACAGTCCTACTGAGTGAGTGCAATTACTTTCAGTAGTGTTCGTAAGTGCACACACAATAATGACCAGTAGAATGGGCTACACATGACCCTGAGGTCACCATTCCTGTTGGTTCTGGAGTCTCTGGAGTGGTGCAGCTCCACTCAGTACTTCTGGAGTGGAGTGGAATTTGTTATCCAGAACTAATCCTCCAACATCAGTATGTGACTCTACTAATGCTCTCGTGGCTGAATGCAATAAAATGTTCACAGCAATGTTTCAACATCTAGCCTTTAAAGAAAAGCTGAAGCTGCTACAGCAGCATAGAAGAACAAAGTCTTGATAATTGATTTCAGAAGAAATTCTGGAGGAGCAGGATGTGCTACACACTTTTGGACATAGGAGGAGTAGGATGTGCCAAGTTAGAGCAAGAGCAATAAATAGGAATAAATGGCAATAGGAACAGTCAACCACTTTACTGAATGGAGTCTAGGGCTGCAACTATCGAATATTTTTGGAATCGAGCTTTCTGTCAATTTTTCATCGACTAATCGGATAAATCATACTTTTGTGTTTTTAAACAACTATATCAATAGTGCGTTATGCAACATGAAGGGCCTATTAAAATGAGCAGACAATTGGCTGTTATTCCTCACAAAAAGGGTTTTAATTCAAACAACACTTTTATTATATCAAACCTTAAAACCTTTGGCTTATTGGCTCCAGAACAAAGGCCATTTAATGAACCTTTCTGTGAAATATTCATGATATACATTAAAAAACTATGAAATACAACTTCACAAACATAGATTAGCCTATTTGTCCTTATCTTAATAAAAAGGGAAAAGGGTGTACCCCTTGCAATAGCCCGTCTGAGCGTCTGAGAATAAAGAATGACTAACAAAAAAGTATAAAGGTACAAAATAGATATATGTATAA